>JAVTVJ010002215.1:0-80683 GCA_034509425.1 Eopsaltria australis | reverse complement strand
AAACACCATGAAACCGGGCTGAGCTATCACCTAAAGCATCACAAGTGTGCATGCTGATACTTGTGAATGTAGGGAACAGTGTAAGAAATATTCAGGAGAAAAGCAGAAAAAATCCCTCAGGCATCATTTCCCCCCTTTTAGAGACTAACAAGATTCTACTTTGTCTAGTCTCTACTCTACCTTACTCTATTCTACATTACCCACAGTATCGGTTTACACAACTGGCCGACATGCAGGCTACTATACAGGTGATAACTATAATTACAGCTGCTATAAATGTTTCTCTTATCCAGGCCCAGTTTGGTAACCATGAGGTAAGGGTGTCAAAGATCTGGTCAAATTTTAAGGTGTCAATTTTGGAAGCTTAAAATGCCAATCAACAGTCAGTGACCACCCCCATCTAGAGGTGGTAACTGGATACAGAACCAGCAATTGTTCTTATTATCAACTTTGGACACATTTTGGACTACAGCCTTGTGTAAATCATGGGACAAGCCCTGAGTCATAGTTACCATTTGGGCAGATAACAGACACGTAAAGAACAGTTTAAACCCCATCCTCCTGATCTGTATCAGTCTTTGTTTTCTTGATGGTTTCGGAAGCCGAAGCCTTCTTCACTCTGGAATAGTGGATCCACGGTCCCTTGCCAGCAACTTTGACTGCAGTGAGGGTGGTCAGCAAAACTTGGAATGGTCCCTTCCACTTGGCTTGCAAGGGGTCACCGTCCCACCACTTGATGTAGACCCAATCTCCGGGCTGGAACTGATGAGCAGGTGTGTCCAGTCCTATTGGCCTGGACAACACGACAAATCTCTGGAGCTTCTGCAAAGTGGAACTCAAAGCCATTAAGTACTTCTGCAAATCAGTTTTACCCTTCACATGAATCTCTCCCGGGATATGTGGAGCCTGATAAGGCCTGCCATATAATATTTCATAGGGACTTATATTGTCCCTTCGCCTTGGCTGTATGCGAGTTCTCAGCAAGGCTATTGGCAGGGCTTGGACCCAGGTCATGGATGTTTCTTGACAAATTTTACAAATCTGGGTTTTGAGGGTTCCATTCATACGCTCAACCTTGCCACTTGCCTGGGGCCTGTATGGTGTGTGCAGGTCCCAGGCAATTCCCAGAACCCTGCTGACTTCCCCAACTACCGTTGCAACAAAGTGAGTTCCCCTGTCAGATGACATTCCTAGAGGAACCCCGAATCTTGGAATTATATGATTCAGCAAGGCTTTCACTACTTCTCTTGCTGTGTTTGAGCGACAGGGGTAAGCTTCAGGCCATCCACTGAAGGTGTCAACCAGTACCAGTATATACTTACATCCCTCTTTGCGTGGCATCTCAGCAAAATCGATCTGCCAATAATCTCCCGGGAGATCTCCTGTTTTTGTCACCCCTAACACAACCCGTTTACTCGTGTCAGGGTTGTTTTTACGACAGGTATCGCACTTGCTGGTTATAGATTGAACGATATCTGTCATCCCTCTCCCTATTACCACCTTTCTAAAATGTTTTAGAAGATTTTCTGTTCCCAGTGAGTACTTTCATGCTCTCGCTCGGCTATTTCTCGAAGGAGGAAGGGTGGAACTACAACCTGTCCCGTTGAGGTAACGGCCCACTCCCCTTCTTTGATCTCAGCCTTAAGGTGCTTGATTAATTTGTGATTCCCCTGATCGTATTTTGGGGTAAACTCTGACAAATCTATTTCTTTCTGTGGTATCACTGCAAAAATGCCTTTTTCTGCAACCCCTCTTGCTGCTTCATCGGCGAAGCGATTTCCCAGTTCAGGGGCTTTCTTCCCTTTTTGATGGCCTTCGCAATGCATGACAGCTACTTCGGTTGGCTTCCAAATACTCTGCAGAAGTGCAAGAATCTGTTCATCATGCTTAATCTCATTACCTTGTGCAGTCAGCAGGCCACGTTCCTTCCAGATAGCTCCGTGGGCATGAACAACACTGAAGGCATATTTGGAATCAGTCCAGATGTTTACCTTCTTCCCCTCACTCAGCTCTAGAGCCCTTGTTAGTGCAATGAGTTCAGCTTTCTGTGATGATACATCTGGAGGCAAGGCTTTTGCCTCTATGACTTTATCTGTGGTGGTTACAGCATATCCCGTCATTCTCTTACCATTTCTCATGAAGCTGCTTCCATCGGTATACAGCTCCCAGTCTGGGCTCTTCAGGGGAATGTCCTTCAGGTCTGGTCTGCTAGAATAAGTCTCCTCTATTGTCTGTAGACAATCATGTTCAGGCATGCTGTCAAGTAATGTGGATGACAAAAACATCACAGGGTTTACCACACATGTTGTTTTCAGAGTAACATCATCCTGTTCCAGCAACACAGACTGATATTTCAGCATTCTGTTAGGGGATAGCCAGTGATTCCCCTTCTGTTCCAGCACAGTTATTACTGCATGGGGTACATACACGACAATGTGCTGCCCAAGGGTGAATTTACGGGCCTCCTGTATTAGGAGGACAGTTGTTGCCACAGCTTTCAGGCATCCAGGCCACCCTTGTCTAACATTGTCTAGCTGTTTTGAAAAGTAGGCTACAGCTCTTCGCTGGTCCCCAAGGTGCTGTGCTAGTACTCCCAGAGCAGCATTCAGTCACTCATATGTAAAGAGTTCAAAAGGCTTAGTCAAATCCGGCAGCCCCAAGGCTGGGGCAGACATTAGGGAACGTTTCAACTGTTTGAAGGCAGCCCTTGCACTTTCTGTCCACATGATTGTTCCCTTTTCGGCTGCCTTAAGGACCTCACACAGAGGTTTTACCAGCAGTCCATAGTTTGATATCCATAGGCAACACCAACCTACCATTCCCAGGAAGGCTTGCATTTCTCTCACAGTGTGGGGCTCTGGAAGGCGACAGATGGCTTCCTTCCGCTCTTTGCTGAGTTGTCGGTGTCCATGGAAAATTTCCAGCCCCAGGTAAACTACTGTTTCCCTGGCAATCTGGGCCTTCTCTCTCGAGACTCGATAACCACTCTCGCCCAAAAAGTTCAACAGACTTACGGTTAGCTGGATACACTCATCTCGCGTTCTGGTTGCTACTAGGATGTCATCAACATACTGAAGAACAACTCCTCCTGTCTCCTGTTTCCTCCAGTCCTCCAGTTCTTTTGCCAGCTGGTTTCCAAATAGCGTGGGACTATTTTTGTAGCCTTGAACCAAGACTGTCCAGGTGAGCTGGGTCTTCCTTCCTGTTTCAGGGTTTTCCCACTCAAAGGCAAAAATTTCTTGGCTGTCCTTATGCACAGGAATGCAGAAAAAGGCATCCTTAAGATCTAAAACAGTGAACCACCCTAATTCATCTGTTAGTGTAGTCAAAAGCGTGTAGGGATTGGCTACAACTGGGTATATGTCCTCTGTTATTTTGTTAATCTCCCTTAGATCTTGCACTAATCGATAACTCTTACCATCTGCTTTCTTCACTGGTATAATTGGGGTGTTATACTTGGATTCACATTCCACTAGCAACCCAAATTTGAGAAACTTCTCAATTATGGGTGCTAGTCCTTTGCGACCTGCTAATTTCAGAGGGTATTGTTTTTGCCTTACCAGTGTAGCTCCTGCTTTGAGTGTAATACTTACAGGTTCAGCTCTTTTGGATCTCCCAGGGATATCATTGGCCCATACTATAGGACTGACAGCATCTTCTATTTCTTTGGGAATTTTTCCATGGCATTCCTGTATAAGAATAGCTGCTGCTTCTATGAATTTAGATTCAGGAATTATGACTTTCACCCCCCCGTCTCTGGAGAATTTAATTTCTGCCTCTAATTTCTCTAATAAATCTCTGCCTAATAATGGCATTGGTGAATTTGGCATATACAGGAACTGGTGTGTCACCCAGTGTTTTCCCAATTTGAATTTTAAAGGTTGGAAAAAAGGCCTTGTTTCACTTACCCCGGTGGCTCCTACCACATCCACAGTCTCTTGACTCAGTTTACCTTTTAAAGTATTTAATACAGAATAGGTCGCCCCTGTGTCAACCAGAAATTCAACATCCTCATTTCCCAGCTTAACTATAACTGAAGGCTCCGCTGGGGGTGATGCCCTTGATTGCTGTCTATCATAATCCACAGCTAGTTCCGGAGCTGGGGGTGTCTTTTTCGTTCGTGCTGGATACTCATTTTTCCAGTGTCCCTTCTGCTTGCAAATGGCACATTGGTCCTCAGCTAGAGGAAAAGGGGGTCCCCTCTTTGGTGAGTTGGATGACTTTCCCTCATTGTGGTTTTTCTTATGGTGGGGCTTATTCTGTTTGTTCTTATCTACTGAATCCCTGTTCTGATATACTTGCCAGGCTATTTTCAGCATCTCACTTATATCTATTACCACCCTTTTTTGCAGTTTTTTCCTTATATCATCTGTTGACTGGCCCATAAAAATGTAAGCCAGCTGGTACTTCTGATCAGGTGCTTCGAAGTTCAGAGTTGTGTATTTCCGTGCAGCCTCTTTAAGTCTATTCAGAAACTCTGTAGGAGTCTCATTTGGATTTTGTTTGATCTCAAATAATTTAGAAAAATTCACTACTTTAGGAAGGCCACATCTCAACCCATAAACCACCCATTTCTGAAACTGCTTTAATTTTGCCATTTGCTCAGGGACATTGGGATCCCAGCCAGGGTCAGCGAGTGGGTATATGTCATTAGGCATCCCTTGGAGAGTTCCAGCTGCAATTTGGGCCTGTATAGCATCTATGGCAGCTTTATTAACCATCTCCCTTTCTGTGCTATCTAGTAATTCATCCAGCATCACATTCAAGTCTCCCCAGTCAGGGTTTTGAGCCCTTATAGCTCTCTCTACCCGTATGGCTACTTTCTCTGGGTTGTCACTATACTTTCCAACAGAGTCTTTCCACGTCTGCAGCTCTGCAAGAGAGAATGGTGTCTTTATATAAATCACTCCCTGATTTCCCATAGCCTGTCTCAGAGGCACTTCTAGAGCAGGCCCTTCCCTTCCCCTTTCCTCTCTTTTTGATCTCGTGCGCCCTGCAATTGGACTAGCAACACTTATAGCTTCTTGGACTATTTTTCCCCTCTTCCTGCCACCCTCCTCTCGGGGACCATCTGTATCCACATCATCCCATTCCGTTTTAATCCCAGCACTGGCAGAGCGGCGGAGGGGGAATCCGGCATGGTCGTCTCTGTCCCCCCTTTCGGAAAAGTAACTTGGATCAGTCACGTCCCACCCGCCTCTGGTCAGGGTAGCTTTGCCCCACTCCCCGACGCTGGAAGAGCAGCGAAGCTGAGATCGAGGGTACCTCGATCGAGGGTACTCATCCCAGGCTCGGGCCAGGTCGGGTGGCAAGGGCCAGTTAGGCTCTGCTCCTGGTCTGCGCCCCCTCCAGGGGCGGTCAGGAGCCGGCAATAAGCCAGCCCCCTCTCCGCCCTCTCCGTGCCGTCGCCCGCCCCCTGTGTGGTCAGGGGGCCAATCGGCCTCCGCTTTCGGTCTGTGCCGGCCCCGTGGGCGGTCGGGGGGCGAGGGCCAGCCGGCCTCTGCCCCTGCCCCGTGCCCGCCCCGTGTGCGGTCAGGTGGTAAGGGCCAGCCGGCCTCCCCCCCCGCCCCACGCCCAGCCCCCGGATGGTCGGGGGGCCGGCTGGTCTCCGCCCCCGCCCCCGCATTCGGAGCGGGCGGGGGAGGAGGGTGAGGGGGCAGTGGCGCTGGCGCCGGCAAAGCCAGCGGAGCCGTTGGGGTGGGGATGGGGTAGGGGACGCCGGCTGTGCGCCTCCATCACCCGCCCCCAACTGCACCGGCTGTAATGGCGGCGGTGGCACAGGGGGCGATCCCCCCCTGCCCGTACGCAAAGCTGGGGCCACCATGTCTATAACATCTGTTTCCTCCGTTTCGTTAGTCACTAGCTGCCTTCTCCTCCTCCTCCTCACGTTTCCTTTCCCTTTTACAACCATCTCCAAACAGCCTTTCTGCACCTCATACGCCTCCTCTCTATTCAGTAATATGGTAAAAAGTTCTGCATATTTTAACTCATCAAACCTGCGCAGAGCTCGCAATTCTACCATTAGCTCTGTGACTATTTCATTTTCTAGACTCCCAAAGCGTGGCCACACTCTCTGTCCTCCTAATTTTAACGTCGGCCAGACCCGTGTACAGAATCTTATCATCTCCTGTGTGTCCAGGGGGGTTCTCCTTGCTGTTAAATATCGCCAGTTTTTCAATACCAGATCTAATGGAGATTCTCCGGGGACTTGTACATTCTCCGAAAAGTTACACCCCATTTTACTTATAAAAAGAGAAATCGGCCAGGAAAAAAATGTGTCTCTCTAGTGGTAACTGCTTAGAAACGAGCCTTAAACAGCCAAACTGCACGCACGAGAAAACTTGTTAAAGTTTTCTCAACCAGGACTCGAACCTGCGATTCCCGGCTTCGTAGTTTTCAGTTCAGTGCCTTAAGCCACTGAACCAACTCGCAGCTGTTGTTCCCCCCCCCCACCAACCTCCCGTGGTTTAACTGGAGAGCGTCCTCTCCTTACCACGATTTTGCAGGAAGGGGGTTAATTTCCCCCCTTTCTAGGGGCCTCTCTGACCCCCCCCTGCCCAACCTCCCAACCTCCCTCCTGGTGCTAGCACAATACCAAAGGACATCTCCCCCGCTTTCACTCACCTCTTTCGTGCTTTCAGGCGCTGGGTCCTAGAGCCCAGTCACAGCCTTGGACTGCCGCTTAACCCCGTAGGTGCCGGCGAAGGGGCTAGGCGAGATATTCTCAGCCCAAAACTGCAACTTGTCGGGGTCTCTAGGGTCCCGGCGGAGTCGCCAATGACTGATGCCTTTTTCTGGTCTTAGGAAATAAAGGCTCAGACACGGTGAAAGGGTTGGGGATTGTTTACCTCGGTATTTTAATAGGATCCCGTTCAATGGCTTCTGCCGTCCAGGTAGAACACGCCACAAAAGCCCCTTCCCCCCAATAGAGTATACAATTAAAGACTATACACATTAGCATCTCTAACCAGAGGGCCCAATAAGGGGCCTGGGTGGGCTAACTTCTAGTTTACAAAATCTATCGTACTAGGAGACCTTGAGGGCTCACGAAAACAGGGTGTTTGGTCTTCTAACTCTACGCGGTTTCAGGGGTGTTTAGTGTACCAGCCTCCTAAACACCATGAAACCAGGCTAAACTATCACCTAAAGCATCACAAGTATGCATGCTAATACTTGTGAATATAGGGAACAGTGTAAGAAATATTCAGGAGAAAAGCAGAAAAAATCCCTCAGGCATCAGTAATGACACTCCAAACTGCCACCAGTTCCCCCACTTGTGCACTACCTTCTCCCTCTGAAACAATTCTGTCCCCCTCACCATCCACTCGGAGGGCTACTGCTCTGTATTTCCACATCTTTCCTTCCCTTTTTGCTGATGCATCTGTGAACCAAACATTAGTTAGGTCAGAAGAATAGGGAGGGGCTGGGTTAATGACAGAGGGAGGAGGTTTAGTATCAAGAGATTCAGGAAGAGGGTCTTGAATTTCTAGGAGTTTAGGGGTTCCCTCTTCAATTTCCCCGCTCCGAGAGTAGTGCTCAATTTGGGCATACCATTTCCTGACAGTTTCTCGCTGTGCAACTCCTACAGGTGGGGGGGTGCCGCTAAGCACAATCTTCAGTACTCTGAATGGTCCCCTGAGCAGGATAGGCTGCTGGTGGAGGATTTTTTCTGCTTCTTGTAATGCAACAGTGACCACAAACAGCCCCTTTTCCCAATCAGAGTACCTTCTTGCAGCATCTTTGAAACTCCTAGAGTAGAATCCAATGGGGCGAGGGGGAGCCTCAGGTCCCTTCTACCACATGTGGACTGTCAAACCATGGAAGGCAAAGCCCCATTCTATAAGGAGAGGATCTGTAGGATGCAAAGGACCCAAAACCTGATGCATGCCAGCTTCAAAGGCCTCACTGTGTAGTGGAGCCCACTCCCATTTTGCCTTTTTACGTGTCAGGTCATATAAAGGCCGTGCAATGATTGAGAAATCAGGGATATGTTTTCTCCAAAAGACTAGAATTCCCAGCACGTGCTGCAGTTCTTTTTTGCTCTCTGGTATCTTTACTTGCTCCAGTGAGGTTAATGTTTTAGCAGGGATACAAACAGTACCTCCCTTCTACCAGATACCCAGGAATTTAACTTCAGGGGAGGGATGCTGGATTTTGTTTTCTGGTATTTGTAAACCTACACTCTCAAGGTGTTTAATGATGCGGTTCTGAGTGTTTCCTACTTTCTCAGTGTCTGGACCTCCAATTAGTACATCATCGATGTATTGATAGATCTTTACTTCCTCATTTAGTGGAATTAAAGACAGTTCCTGGGCCAGGGCATAGTGTGCCAGTGTGGGAGAGTGGCGGTAGCCTTGTGGTAATCGGGTAAATGTATATTGTATTCCTTCCCTTCTTGGTCATCTTTTTGTAGTGGGACCATAAAGAACATGTCTTTAACATCAATAGTGGCTAAAATCGGATGAGCGTGTTCTTGTATAATGGCAATTAATTCAGCGATGTTAGGAACTGCTGCTGTCAAAGGTGCTGTATTGGCATTTAATTTCCTGTAATCTACTGTCAATCGCCATTTTCCATTAGATTTCCTTACTGGCCATACAGGAGAATTGTATGGGGAATGAGTGGGAACAATTATCCCATCTTTCCTTAGATCTGATATCACAGGGGAAATCCCTTCTCTGGCCCCCAGTGGCAAAGGGTAAGGTTTTACGTTAGTTACCTTTGAAGGAGGCAGAGGGGGGGCAGCTTGTAACAGACGAAGTGATGAGAAATCCGAACCAAAAGACCACTGCCTGCCTCTGTCATCAATCCAGGATTTACCTTTCAAGATGTCTAAGCCTAGCAAATTAACAGGGAATGGGCCAATAACCATCAGTGTTTCAGTGATACTGACCTCCCCTGGTAGCCAACATTTTACTTTGGCAGCAGGTTGTGTCTGCAAATTACCAAATGCATCTGCCACTATGAGTCCTTTTTTGTCAGGCACAATGCCACACCGTACAGCATCATCAGTTTGCAAAGCTGATATTTGTGCCCCTGTGTCAAGCAAGAAAGTAACAGGGGTCCTATGGGGACCTATAGGAAAGGTTATCATCATGTCCCCAGATAAGTTTTCTGTGAGCCTTCTAAGGTGTCTCCACTGCCCATCCCCCGGCTCACTTACTGGGGATGGCCTGAGAAGTTTCCCGACTCCTGCCTGCCTAAGTCAATCAGTGCTCCAATGGGCGGAGCAGTAGGCCCAGACTCGGGAGAACTTGTAGATGGGGGAGGGTTAGGCTTGGATGAGGAATCCATCCAGCTTTCAATCAGTAACTTTAAAGCTGGGATAGGCTGGCCATCCATGAGGCTTCGGGGAATGCCCTTCTCTAAGCCCTGAATCTAGAGAGCATATCTCTCCCTCTTCCCAAGTACTTTTTCCTTTTGGCTTTGTGCTCGCGCGGGGGAAGGGGGGTTTCTGGGTGCCTTTCCCTGGTGAGCAGCCATAGTTCTCCACTCAGCCCGACCGATGGCAGTCTTAGACTCAGATCTAGAGGGTACTAAATTAGGGGATCAAAAAGGCCTGTGTTGGAGGTTGGATTTAGTTTTTCCTCAGGAATTTTTCTCCCATGGGTTGCTAAGAGACAAATGACTGAGATAATATCTGAGTACTTAAGAGAACAAAGCACAAGGCTAGAGCCTTTCTCCTTGGCAGGGTGGGGCAGAATCACCCTCATGGACGCACAGCCTGACAACGCCAGATTTTGGAGACTGAAAAGCAAGGGCAGGGGGGAGGTCACACTCTCTTGCTCGGGACCCTGGGAGCTGGATGGTTGGAGCTGCTGTCTGCTGAACCCACGGCCCCCTGAGAAGCCAGCGCGGAGCTGCCGGTCTGTCTGCTGTGAGTCTTTTTCTCTCTGCCCCCCCATTGGGAGCTGCCTGCCGCCAGCCTGTCTCTCCCCCACTCCTCCACGCTGCTCCGAGTTTTTTGCTACATTGTAGCAGGGCTCCTCCTGCACGTCGGGACCTCTTACCGTCCTAGCTCCCTGTGTCCCGGGATCTTGCTGTGGCACCGACACCAGCTGCCCCCTGAAGGTCTGTGGAACAAAGGCTTTCCTCCATCCCTCCCTGCCTTGGGCAGCCACCATTGCCGTGTGCTACCTGAGCTCATGCCGGAGCACCCCCTGCAGGTACTGGGGAATCATCACACCCAGAGCGCCCCCTGCAGCCACCGGGGAATCATCACACCCAGAGCGCCCCCTGCAGGCTGTGACTGGAACTGCAACAAAAGGAAAAGGTGCCTGGAGCCGAGCAGGCTGCCACTGGGTTTCTGGTTCTGTTTGTTGGTTAACACCATAGCTGTTGTTATTTGTTAGCTCTGCTTTAGATATTAGTAAAGAACTGTTATTCTTATTCCCATATCTTTGCCTGAGAGCATCTTGATTTCAAATTTATAATAATTCGGAGGGAGAGGGGTTAGTTTTCCATTCCAAGGGAGGCTCCTGCCTTCCTTAACAGACACCTGTCCTTCAAACCAGGACAGCCTGCCATAATTAATCAGCTCTTGGGCAACCTCCCGCCAGGTCCACATTTTTCCCCTTGGTCTGCCTGAGAGCATGTGATCAAAGACGGGGGCCTCACTACTACCAGTCAGAGCAGACCGGATTTGATCTTGCAAGTGAATTGCCAGAGTCTTTAAAGAGTCTGGGAGGCCTTGTATGAGTGGAGTCAAGCGATCTGGGTCCACTGGCATGGACATTGGGGAGCCTTTATCGGGTTCTAGTACACGCTGATGCATTAATTGCAGACAGGCGGCTTTCTGGACACTTTCAGTCAATTGATCCATAGAAGTAACTATGGCAATTGGGTCACCCCTTTCCAGGGGACTCGGTCCCCCAGCCCAGTAGGCAGCCCTTTGGGTGAGGGACCAGGGAGCTCTTTTATTACCTGTAGTTAAGAAGACCCCAGGTCCTCAGTAGCCCTCTGACTCTGCCTCAGTTAGCATGATGCAGTCTCCTCCCGTAAGGGAGACTCTCCACACGTATTCTGTCTCGGACACCTTCTGAGTCTGACTGTATTCTTTTTGTAATTTAGCCAATTCAGTAGGAGTATAGGGTATTTCTTTGGTAATTATACAAGGGAAGGCATCATCTATGCCCTCATATTGATGCTCAGTTTTAACCAATGGCCATAGTTTTTTAATATCTAATTGGTCTAAATGTTTTTCAGCCTCTTTTAAATCTTGGTGAGGATATAAAGGGTCCTTATGGGCTTCTCTAGAGTTCATATTTTCCAGATGCTCAGTGAGAGCTGCTCTGAGCCGTTCAGACTGACACCTTTCCTCTCTTACTTGATTTTGCAGCACTTTTACTAAATCTTGCAGGGAATGTAGGGTCTCTTCATTTTTGGTGTTCCATTGGGATTTTTCTCTTATAGCAGCAGTCAAGGCAGCTCCCAGTACAGCACAAACAACAGATTTACCCTTGCCCGGTCGAGACCTTTTTTCAGCTCGCAAACTGGTAATGCGGTCTATTATTGCTTGCTCATTATCCCAATTTCCCTGTGCCCACTCTAGACCTGGAGGAGCAGGGCAACTATCAAATTTTTCAAGAAAAGATAGTAAAACATTGTCTTTACACTGACTACCCGGGACAACCATTTTCCCTAAGGCTATCTCACAGACTGACTTCAGGACAATTCTGACCTCACACAAGACACAACACAAGAGCTCTATTGGGGCGTGGGACCCCTCCAAACAGGAGATTTTTAGGCTCCGTGCAACACCACGACCAGGAGTTTTTAGGCTCTGCACAAAGTAGGGGCGTGGGTCCCCTCTAAGCAGGAGTTTTTTAGGCTCCGCACAAAGTAGGGGCATGGGTCCCCTCCAAACAGGAGTTTTTTAGGCTCCACACAACACCACAAACAGGAGTTTTTAGGCTCTGCACAAAGCACCAAGGAGAGGCTTCTACTGCAACTACAGATGGGAGGGCCTCCCCACAAGACACAAGCAGCAGAATTGGCTTCAGGACTGAAACCTGCCAATTCTGGATTTACACAACAAAACACACTAAAGGGAATTAAACCCTCAAATCAGTTTACTACAGCTTCCACAACATCCTCAGAAAAAGCTGCATCAGAATTCCCAAGAGTTCAGGCCACTACGGGTGAGACATCAAGCTCCACAACCCCCCTAGAGAAAAACTACAGTAAAATTTCAAAGCATGCAGAATTTCGGGAGAGGAGACACTATTATGAAAGGCACTTCGGGTCAGAGAATGTTATCCTGCCGACTACGCCAAAAATGTTATGATCTAATTATTAAAGTTCTTTAGAGATACCTCTGCCCGAATTAACGTACAAGCAAGACCATATGCCAATCAATAGTATGAGTTTTATTTGATAGTAAATATGAGAGAGAGAGAGAGAGAAGAAAAGAGAGAAAAGAGGGAGTAGGGAGAAAGATGGGGGGACAGAGAGGGACAGGGACAAAGAAGTATCACCACTCCATGGGTCCCACTGGTGTCCTGATGTCCTCTTCAGCTGGTCTCGGTGGTGGAAGTCCCCCAAAAGCACAGAATGCCATGGGTTAATATACACTCAGGCCAGGTGGAAATGTCCAGGCATGTCCCCCCAGGGGAGGGGGCAGCCTCTAGCAGCAGATTCTGCTTGCATCACGTGCAGTCCTGTGGTGCAAGGCGTCTGGGGAGCACTTTGGGGGGTCTGTGATAGACTGTGACTCCCCCTCAGCTGCCTCTCATGTGAGAGTCCCGTGGATGTGGCTTGTGGGGTTGGGGGGGCTCCACAGCTGGGTCAGTTTGTGTAATGGAGGATGAGTGTGTATTGCCTCTGACCAGAGGTTACACCATCCTCCTCCCCCCTTCAGCTGGGGGGTAGGGCTGTGCAAACTTGGCTTCTGTGAGCTGTGCTTTGCCCCCACCCCAGAAATGATTCTCAGTACAGCTGGTGACTTCAGCTTCTGTGGACGCATTCCTTTCCCTCAGACTGAGATGATTAAACAATAGGCTTTTCCCTTTATCTAATCTCAGCAGTTTGGCTCAGTTCAAGGTCCCAGTCAGGTATCTTCAGGGAGGCTTCTCTGATCAAAACTTTATATCAATGTTTGAGGCATGAACTATTTTCAGTCTCTGACACTTCCAAACTAGAGCAGCCTAGCCTTAAAAGACTGCACCCCCTAGACAAGTGACCCAGGCCACAACAGTTTTCGGAAGACTGTTTACCCATGGGAGGGATCCCATGGCATAGCAGAGAAGATTCCTCTCTGTGAGCAAACAGAAAAACATCTTTGATGAACTGATCAAGATCCTCACACCCTGTCTCCCTGCGCTGTCAGTGGGAAAGACGAAGGGGCTGGGAGGAAAAAGGTGTTTTAAAGGCTTATTTTACTTCTCATTATCCTCCTCTGACTCCGTTAATAATAAATTTACTTTATACCTTTAAATTTGAACCTGTTTTGCCCTTAAGAGTGTTTTCTCCCAGTCCTTAACTCAAGCCCTTGGTTAATTTTTTCCCTCCTCTCCTCCGCCCAACTATAACAAAGAAAAGCAAGCAAATGACTTTCATGTGTGCCTGGCACTTAGCCAATATCAAACCACAACAACATCATTGTGTGGGACAACACAGCAGGGGAGGTTTTTGAGAAAGGAGAGAGAATAATCCAAATTCTCATGAAAGCAGGTTTTGCCATCAAACAAAATAAAGTCAAGGAGCCTGCCCAGGAAATTCAGTTCCTAGGAATGAAGTGACAAGATGGACGCAAGCAAATTCCAACAGAGGTGATTAATAAGATTATTGCTGGGTCCCCAGTGACCAGCAAGAAAGAAACATGGGTTTTCCTAGGCACCATGGCCTTCTGAAGAATGCACATCCCAGAGTACAGCCAGATTGTAAGTCCTCTCTACCTCGTGGCACAAAAGAACAATTTCAAGTGGGGCCCTAAACAACAGCAAGCCTTTAAGCAGATCAAGCACAAAATTGCCCACAAAGTAGCCCTTGGGCCAGTAAAAATAATACGGGATATGAAGAACATGCTCTACACTACTGATGCCTTACAAAAGGCTGACCTGAAACAGAAGCTGGACAGAGTTAAAAGAATAAAAGAAGTATTTATTAAAACAAGGCACACTTTGGGCCATGCAAGAGTCTCTCAGAGACTACACCCGAAATGGACACCTAGCACGTGTTTTTGGGACAGATATACCTTTGGTTCATCTGCATATCAGAAACCCATTGTCCAATTACAGCTTCAGGTCTTGAAGTCCCATCCCCAGCTTGTTCCCTTCTTCTCTTCGCTGCTGTCCATGGGTGTTTACATTTTGGGCTTTTGGAAAAAACAGTATGTCCTTGAAACTCCAGCCCAGAGAGAAATTGTTTCGTCTAAATGACAGTAACAGAACGCTAGATGACAATTTATGGAGTCTTAGAGTCATATACTAGAGCAGTCCTGATGTAGAAAAATAAGAAGTTAAAACCTAAGGCATCATTTCCCCCCTTTTAGAGGCTTGACAAGGCCTCTACCTTGTCAAGTCTCTATTCTAAATACCTACTATCTATTAATAATCTACATTAATAATCTAGATTAATAATCTATTAATAATATACACTTAATAACAGTAAATATTTAACAACAGTAGATATAGAAGAATTGTGACTATGATTACTATGAGCAGTTCTTTAAGCACTGAAGCATTATTTAAATCACGCTTTCTTCTGCATCACTCTTTGTTTTCTCAGTTGTTTCAGGAGCAGAAGCTTTCTTGACTCTGGAGTAGTGGATCCAGGGTCCTTTGCCAGAGACTTTGACTGCAGTGAGGGTAGTCAGCAGGACTTGGAATGGTCCTTTCCACTTGGCTTGTAGAGGTTCATTGTCCCACCACTTGATATAGACCCAGTCTCCAGGTTGGAACTGATGTGCAGGTGTGTCCAGTCCGATGGGTCTGGATAGCACGATGTAATTCTGGAGCTTCTGCAAAGTGGAACCTAAAGCCATTAGATATCTCTGTAAATCAAGTTTCCCTTTTATATGAATTTCACCTGGAATGTGTGGAATCTGGTATGGCCTACCATACAGTATTTCATAGGGACTGATGTTATCCCTCCGCCTTGGCTGTATACGGATTTTTAGTAAAGCTATAGGCAAGGCCTGAACCCATGTCATGGATGTTTCTTGACAAATTTTGCTAATTTGTGTTTTAAGGGTTCCATTCATACGTTTGACTTTACCACTCGCTTGGGGTCTATAAGGTGTATGCAGATCCCAAGTAATTCCCAAAATTTGACTGATTTCTTTAATTACTGTGGCAACAAAGTGTGGTCCCCTATCCGATGACATTCCCAGGGGAACCCCGAACCTTGGAATTATATGATTGAGCAAAATCTTTACCACTTCTTTGGCTGTGTTAGTGCGACAAGGGTAAGCTTCGGGCCATCCACTAAAAGTGTCAACCAATACCAGTATGTACCGGTATCTCTCTCTACGTGGTAATTCAGCAAAATCTATTTGCCAGTAATCTCCAGGAAGATCCCCTGCTTTTGTTACTCCTAACACAACTCTTTTCCTTGTATCAGGGTTGTTTTTGCAGCAAACTTCACATTTGCTTACTACTGTTTGTACAATTTCAGTCATTCCTCTTCCTATTACTACCTTTTTTAGATGTTTTAGAAGGTTTTCAGTCCCAAAATGTGTGTTTTCATGTTCTCTCTGAGCTAGCTCTCAAAGAATCAGGGGTGGGACTACAACTTGGTTTGTTGGTGTGACAGCCCACCCACCTTCTGTGATCTCAGCCTTGAGAGATTTAATAAGCTTCTGATCTGCTTGATCATACTTTGGGATGAACCCTGATAAGTTAACTTCCTTTTTGGGAATTATTGCAAGGATACCTTTTCCTGCAACTCCTTCTGCTGCTTTGTCAGCAAAGCGATTTCCCAATTCTGGAGTGGTTTTCCCTTTTTGGTGACCCCTGCAGTGCATGATAGCTACTTCTGTGGGTTTTCTAACGCTCTCTAAGAGGGCAAGTATTTGTTCAGCGTGTTTAATTTGATTACCTTGAGTGTTCAGCAGTCCTCTTTCTTTCCAGATGGCTCCATGGGCATGGACGTCACTAAACGCATATTTAGAGTCAGTCCATATATTTACCTTCTTCCCTTCACTCAGGTCCAGGGCCCTTGTCAGTGCAATCAGTTCAGCTTTCTGTGATGACACATCTGCTGGCAGGGCCTTCGCCTCAATTACCTTGTCTTGAGTGGTCACTGCATAGCCTGTCATTTTTTTACCATTTCTCATAAAGCTGCTCCCGTCCGTAAAAAGCTCCCAGTCTGGATTGTCTAGGGGCACATCCTTCAGATCTGTTCGGCTGGAGTAGACCTCTTCTATTGTCTGCAAACAATCATGCTCAGGGACATTGTCAGTTAGCGTGGAAGACAGAAACATGGCAGGATTAACAACAGAAGTTGTTTTCAAGGTGACATCATCTTGTTCTAGTAGCTATGATTGATATTGAAGCATCCGGTTGCTGGACAGCCAATGTCCCCCCTTTTGCTCGAGCACAGCTGCTACAGCATGGGGTACATACACTACAATGTGCCGTCCAAGGGTGAGTTTTCGGGCCTCTTGGATCAAGACAACAGTAGCTGCCACGGCTTTCAAACACCGTGGCCACCCTTGGGCAACATTGTCTAGCTGTTTGGAAAAGTAAGCCACAGCTCTCCGTTGGTTCCCGAGGCGCTGAGCTAGTACCCCTAAAGCAACATTCAATCTTTCATAAGTAAACAGTTCAAAAGATTTAGTTAAGTCTGGCAATCCCAATGCTGGAGCTGACATTAGGGAGTGTTTCAGATGTTTAAAAGCTGCCCTTTGTGGTAGATAGGGACAGGCGGACAGAAGATCTCGCGATGTGACGGAAAGCAAAGGTCAGCATGGAATCCCCCCTCCCTTCATTCCTGCATGATAAGAGATCACCCGAAGTATGCAACACCTCCTAACCCCAGTAGTTTTCCACTCCTTACTAACCCTAGCTATCCCACCGTCCCCTTTCTGACGTAGTGAAGCCCCCTAGACTATTTAACCTCATGAGATAAGGTAATAAACGCCATTTGACCATCCACCACATTGGTGCCTGTGTGTCGTGGACCGAGTAGCTCGGGTGAGGCCGGGCTGCCGTGCTGTCGTTCTTGAACCAGGTCGCCTGCCTTCATAGCAGAAGGCAACATAGTGGTGCCGAAACCCGGGAAGAAGAAGAGCTCGGACAACGGGATTCACCTGGACAAGACACAGCAGCCGGAGAAGCGAAGCTGACTTCCGGTGGGGGAGACGTCCCCAAAGGACCCACGGTCACCATGGAGACCGTTGCAAAGGTCGTGAGTCTACTTTATAAGCAGTGGGGTATTAAGTCTAAGCTCAAGGATTTTTATATTGCTATTGCAAAACTCCTGGAGCTTGGGGCGATTGAGCGTCCAGTAGAAATATTACACCCGGAGGTGTGGGGGAAATGTACCAATGTTTTAGCAGAGGACACTAAATCCTCGGGCAGCGGCAGAAGTCTCAAAGCGTGGGGGAATGTAGAAACGGCTTTATGCCAAGCGCTGGAGCAACAAGAGACTTGGAAAGCTGCACGTGCATGTTTATTAGCTACTCCTAAGCTAGGGGTGGGAGCAATAACACAGACCGACCCCGAGAGCGGTCTATCTGAGAGCAGGGGTTCGCAGGGACCGGGCGCGCTTCCCTCCTCCCCGGACCCGAATCCAAACGCCCCGGGGCCCCCAGAAAACCTCCCGACCCTTCCGCCGAGCCCGCCGGATCCACCCCCTGCCGCAGAAACTTCCCAAACGTCCGCGGTTTCCCCATCCGTCCCTCCGCCGCCGGTTAGCGATCCAACGCTGGAAGCGCAGCAATATGCGCGATCTTTTTGGGAGGGATTGGCAACCGAAGCCAGGGAAACCGAGAGGGCAGCTAGAGAGGGAGCGCAGGTGAACCCCTCTCCCCCGCCCTATGCAGTTCAAAATGGCGCGGGTGACCAAGGAGATGGGCGGGGCCAGGGTTTCAGCGGTGGGAACGAGCAACGATTGCGAGTGTTCGCTGCTGCGCATGCGTGGGATGAGGGAGCTGCAAACGCGCGGGCACGGGAGAGCGGCAGAGAGCGCATGCCCAGTCTAGAGCCGTGCTCAATGCCGTTACCATTTAAGGGAGAGACCTCCCCTTGTGGGAGGCAGGGCAAGCCCAGGGGGCGGGACCAGCACCGCCCCCGGGGGGAGGAGCGGGGCCGGAACCACAAGAAAAGGCACGGAATCCCGGAAGTGCTCTGGCAGTCGACTTCCGGCTCTGAGTCCGACAACAGCTCCGCTAGCTCTGCTGAGTTATCGTAAACTGACGAAGACACAGAGTCGGAAGAAGCAGAGCTATCACGATTTGAAAAGAAAACGAATAAAGTTTTAAATTACGCCGGAAAGCAATCACAATACAAATTCACCGACTGGGGAAAGATAAAAATAGCTTGTGCAGAATAGATGCCCTCGGCTACAGTTCAGGCTTTCCCAGTGAGAACCACTGGGCAAAACGGAAACCAGCAACAAGTTTATGACCCGGTAAACCCCAAAGATATACAAACGATTGTCAAAGCAATCTCAGAAAAGGAGATGGATTCTATCATTGTTTCTACTCTCATAGACAGCCTTTTTTGCAATGATAACCTGCTCCCCTTTGACATTAAACAAATACGTCGCATGATTTTTGATGGGGCAAGAATGATTGTTTTTAAACAGGAATGGACAGACAATTGTATGAACCTATTAGCCCAGTCCTCTGGGGCGGGACAACCACTGCATGGCTCGAGCTTGTCCAGGCTGACAGAGAAACATGATGAGATGATTACACCTCAGCAGCAAGCTGCACTATTGCAAGCTGAGGAAGTCAAGGCCACAACCCGAGCTGCCAGAGAAGCCATTCGTGCTGCATCTCGTGTGGTAGCTAAGCCTTCACCGTGGTCCACCATAAAGCAAACAGAGAGTGAAAGCTTCACAAAGTTTGTGGACCGCCTACAGGCAGCAGTAGACGCCTCTACCCTACCTGCGGCGGCAAAAGGACCCGTTGTAGCAGACTGCTTGCGGCAACAAAGTAACACTATTACCAAAGAAATCTTGCACTCCGTTCCAATTGGAGCCAGCCTGGCTGATATGATCAAACATGTAGTTAGGGAAGAACAGCTAACCCCTTTTCAGGCTGCCGTACGTGATCTAACTAGTGCAATGGCATGCTTCAAATGTAGACAGGCAGGCCACATCGCAACAGGCTGTCCCCATAAATCCCAGCCTCCCCCAGCGGGGCCTCCATCTCAAGCGCACGTGAGAGGGGCCTGTTGGGGCTGCGGGAGGAAGGGACACCTCGCTAAGAAATGCAGATCCCGACCCCGAAGAAACGGGAGGGGGAGGGGGCATGTGGACCACACCCAGCCTCCTCCCGTTGCGAATGCAAGGCGGTCCATCTATGCCAACCCCCAGTGGGGTGGGGGGCCCTCATTCCCTATGCCCCCGCAGGAGACAGCCAGTCCTGCACCCACACAAACGGTGCAAATGCAGAGTTTCACAGCACCGCCAGCAGCACCATTGCACCCACTACAGCCACAAGCCGCACTTGTGCCACAGGGTCAGCAGGGGGCGCCCCAGAGCGGAACCCCTGGGTGGCCCTGGCCATGAAAGTAGGGAAAGAGCCCCTGATAGTGTGGGGGACATGCCACCTCCATGGCAGTCAGGATCCCCACGTCATAGGGCTTCAGTTTTGAGCAGACACGGGTTCAGATTGTACAATTATTCCCCAAGCACATTGGCCACAAAATTGGCAATTTACAGAAGTCCCCCCAGTGAATGGTGTGGGAGGGCCATCCTGGGCATAGAAAAGCACCCAGTTGGTAATTCTAACACTTCATTTCGTATGTTAGAAGCTACCTTTCTTTCCCTGAACGAATCCAACCCAAATCTAACTGATTCCTGCTGGCTTTGCTATGATGTGAAACCCCCCTTCTACGAAGGAGTTGCTTTAAATATCCCCTTCAGTTACTCCACAGATGACTCCCCTCACCAGTGCAGGTGGGATACTCCCCGCAGAGGAATCACCCTGAGTCAAGTCACGAGTCAAGGCAGATGTTTTGGCAATGCAACCTTAGCAAAGAAAGGCAACATCTGCACCAAAGTTGTCAAGCCCAACAGAAAGAATAAGTGGGTGGTTCCATCCGCATCTAAGATGTGGGTTTGTCAGCGATCTGGAGTGAGTCCTTGTGTGTCTCTTGCCAAATTCAATGATTCCACTGACTTTTGTGTCCAAGTTCTAATTGTTCCTAGGGTCCTGTACCATACAGACGAAGAGATGTACCACCTTCTTGAGAAACCCGACCGGCTCCACAAAAGAGCACTGTTAACAGGTGTAACTATTGCAATGCTGCCCGGCCTGGGAGCAGCCGGAACGGCCAAGGGTGTCTCACCTCTTGCGACCCGACACCAAGGACTGTCTCAGCTACAAATGACCATCGATGAGGACTTGCAGAGGATCGAGAAATCCATCTCCTTTCTAGAGAAATCAGTTTCTTCACTCTCAGAAGTGGTCTTGCAGAACAGGCGAGGATTAGACCTCTTGTTCATGCAACAAAGAGGCTTGTGTGCCGCCTTGAAAGAGGAATGCTGCTTTTATGCAGACCACACAGGAGTCGTCAGAGACTCCATGGCAGAGCTCCGAGATAAGCTAGCTCGGAGACAGAAAGACAGGGAAGCCCAACAGAGCTGGTTTGAGTCCTGGTTCAATCAATCACCATGGCTCACCACACTAATTTCCGCCTTGGTAGGTCCATTGGCAATGCTGCTTTTAGTTTTTACCTTTGGACCATGCCTGCTGAACAAACTAGTCTCTTTTATCCAGACCCGTCTGGAACGGGCCAACATTCTGTTTTTAGAACATCAACAAATGCTGTAATTCAAACTGTAAACACTGTCAATCGCAAGACTTTTCTAACTTGCCTTGCGAAATCTACTCAAGTATACCAAACCCCTTTTTCCTTGTCAAGTTACTACCTCATACCTCACTTCAATACATGTATCTATGACTACCTCATTCATTTGTGAAAAAAGGGGGGGGAAGTGTGGTAGATAGGGACAGGCGGACAGAAGATCTCGCGATGTGACGGAAAGCAAAGGCAGCATGGAATCCCCCCTCCCTTCATTCCTGCATGATAAGAGATCACCCGAAGTATGCAACACCTCCTAACCCCAGTAGTTTTCCACTCCTTACTAACCCTAGCTATCCCACCGTCCCCTTTCTGACGTAGTGAAGCCCCCTAGACTATTTAACCTCATGAGATAAGGTAATAAACGCCATTTGACCATCCACCACATTGGTGCCTGTGTGTCGTGGACCGAGTAGCTCGGGTGAGGCCGAGCTGCCGTGCTGTCGTTCTTGAACCAGGTCGCCTGCCTTCATAGCAGAAGGCAACAGCCCTTGTATTTTCTGTCCATATGATAATTCCATTTTCAGCTGCTTTTAATGCTCCATATAGGGGTTTTACCAGCAGTCCATAATTTGCTATCCACAAATGACACCAACCTACCATTCCCAGGAAAGCTTGCATCTCCCTCACAGTGCAGGGCTCTGGGAGTTGACAGATGGCTTCTTTCCGTTCTTTGCTGAGCTGTCGATGTCCACGAAAGATCTCGAGCCCCAAGTAAATTACTGCTTCTTTGGCAATCTGTGCTTTGTCTTTAGAAACTCTGTACCCACTCAGTCCCAAAAAGTTTAATAAACTGATGGTAAATTTAATGCAGTCATCTCTGGTTTTAGCTGCAATCAGAATGTCATCCACATATTGAAGAATAACTCCCTCTGGCTCCTGTCTTTTCCAGTCCTCTAGTTCCTTTGCTAGCTGATTTCCAAATACAGTGGGACTGCTTTTGTAACCCTGGGGCAAAACGGTCCAAGTAAGTTGACTTTTCCTCCCTGTCTCGGGATTCTCCCACTCAAAAGCAAAAAGCTCTTGGCTGTTTTTATGCACAGGAATGCAGAAAAAGGCATCCTTCAGGTCTATGACAGTAAACCACCCTAATTCGTCTGTCAGTGCAGTCAAAAGGGTATATGGGTTTGCCACAACAGGGTGTATGTCTTCAGTAATTCTGTTAATTGCTCTCAGATCTTGAACTAATCGATAGCTCTTACCATCTGCTTTCTTAATAGCAAGTATGGGGGTATTGAATCTGGACTCACATTGCACTAATAACCCATGGTGGAGGAATTTTTCAATTATGGGTGCCAATCCTTTACGACTTTCTAATTTCAAAGGGTATTGTTTTTGCCTTACCGGTGTGGCTCCTGGTTTGAGAGTAATACTCACAGGCTCTGCTTGTTTAGATCTTCCTGGGATATCACGGGCCCATGCTATTGGATTGACAGCTTTTTCAACTTCAATGGGGATTTCACCACATTTGTCCTGTATGAAAAGTGCAGCAACTTCGACAAATTTAGATTCAGGAATTACAACTTGTATTCCCTTCCCCTTTTTGAATTTAATTTCTGCTTCTAATTTCTCTAGCAAATCTCTCCCTAATAATGGTTTAGGGGAGTTAGGCATGTAATGGAATTGATGAGTTACACAGTGTTTGCCCAATTTGAATTTTAAAGGTTGGAAGAAAGGCCGTGTTTCGCTTACCCCTGTCGCCCCAACAACATGTACAGTGTTTTGACTCAGTTTTCCTTCCATGGTATTTAGTACAGAAAATGCTGCTCCAGTATCTACCAAAAATTCGATGTTATCTGACCCCAGCTTAGCTATAACCAAAGGTTCTGCTGGGGAAGAAGCCTTCGGTTCCCATCATTCTGAGCATGAGCCCGAGCCTTGTTCGATCGGGAGCTGGGGACCTGGGGACTTTTGTTTCAACACGGGACAATCATTTTTCCAATGTCTTCACTTTTTACAATAGGCACACTGATCTTTGTCTGTAGGGGAAGTTTTCTTGGATGACTTTTCTTGGATTGTCTTTTTGCTAGGTTGTCGTCTAACTCCTTCATTTGAGCCCCTGTCTCGATATACTCTCCAGGCTACTTCTAACATTCTATCTATGTCTCGAACTCCCTCTAACTTCTGTAGCTTCCTTCTTATATCATCTGCTGCTTGACCCATAAACAAGAGGACTAGATGTGCTTTTCCATCAGCTGAATCAGGATCTAGACTTGTATGTTTGATAGCAGTCTCTCTCAACCTATTAAAAAAATCAGTGGGTGATTCATCATAGTTTTGCTGTACTGCGTAAAGCTTTGACCAATTTAGAGCTTTAGGGACCCCATGTTTTAACCCATACACTATGAGATTTTGATACCGTTTTAGTCTTGCCATCTGCTCTGGGATGTTTGGATCCCAGTTAGGATCACTTAAAGGATATATTTCAGCAACCGTACCTTGGATCGATCCATTTGCTATGCCTGATTCTAACGATGTTGTAATAGCGTTATTAACCATTTGCCTTTCAGTGGGATCAAGCAATGTATCTAACATAGAGTTCAGATCTGTCCAGTCAGGGTTTTGTGTGCTAATAGCTCTATCCACTAGCTTGGCAACCTTATCTGGGTTTTCTTTGTACTGTCCTACAGTGGTTTTCCACTGTTCCAACTCAATAAGGGAGTATGGATCCTTTACATATATTGGCCCTTGGTTGCCAACTGCTTGCCGTAATGGGGCTTGTAGAACTGGTTCTTCTCTTTTTTCCTTTTTTGATCTAGTACGTTTTGCTACAGGACTGCGTTCTCGTATGGCCCTTCGGGCTATCCTTCCCTTCCTTCGCCTGCTTAGGGCAGCTAAGATTTCATCTTCCTCTTCAGAAGAGCTATCAGAGGGAGAGCTGTCCGATTGTGAATCAGCTGTGTTAAATTTACCTGGATCAGTTCTAATCTTAGGAATCGCAGCCCAAGATCTGCTGCGGCGTACAGCGCTTATGGCCGGGTCGCTTGCTTTGATGACGTCATCCCCTGAGCCAGCTCCTCAGCGCGCGATGTTGCTATGGAAGCTCACAGGCCTGAGAGCGGGAGGGGCTCGGCTCTCCCTGTAGGAGGTGCCCTCTCTGCCCTCTCGGTAGAAAGCTCTGTCCCTCGGCCCCACCTCCAGGGGTGGTGCCGTTGGCTGCACCCGCTGGCATTCCCCTCCCCCTGGCCCCTCCCACCAAGGCGCGCGCGGGGTTGCGAAGAAGGGGGAGGCCTCCTGAGCGCAGGGGCAAAGCGCAGGTGGCTCCGGCTCCCAAGCGGGAGGCGGCACAGGGGCCTGCATCTTCTTTGATCGGCAAAGGCAGCATTCTTCCTTCTTCACTGACAGGGATTCTGTGGAAGCTGCGACTCCCCTCTCCCCCTCCCCTGCCCCTGATTGGAACGGTGGCTGTAGAGGGGGCGGGGCCGGGGCGGTCGCGGCGTGCGCATGCGCAGAAGACGCAGGCACCGGCGGGGCAGACATGGCGGGGGGGGCAGGGGCGGCCGGCGCCGCCGGCGCCGCCGCTGCTTGCGCACCCGGAACGGCCTGGGCCTGGGCTCCCCCCCCCCGCCGGGGCTAGGGCAGCCCCTGGGCCGGCCGCGGCTGGGCCCCCCCCCGGGGCCGGCGCTGGATTAGCTCTTAGTGCCGGTGCTACTAGATCTGACTCAGCTTCGTCTCTGTTACTGCACACCGGATTTAATATGGGTGGTTTCCCTTCACTGTTTTTCTCTTTTTTCCTTAAGAACAACACATACTGTGATTTAGGTTTCTGCAGCTGCTCATCTTGTGCTATAACTAAAAAGAATCTCAAATACTCAGTTTCTTGGAAGTAGTGCCGTTCACACAGGCGAGATGTTAAATCCAGTATCAGTTCTTCATCCAAGCTACCAAGTTTAGGCCACTTTTGATTGTCTTTTAAATTAAAAGTTGGCCAAATGGTTTTAGACAACCGTATAATCTCAGGTTTTGTAAACTGTTTGCTCGTCCCGGTTAATTTTTGCCAGTTTTCTAAGACTAGACCTAATGGTGAATCCTTAGGTATTTGAGCATTATCTGAACAAGAAAACTTGCAACCCATCGTGAGTAGTTACAAATGATACACTAAGCAGGTAGCAACGCAAACAAGTAGGAGGGGGATTCGAACTCCCGAGCTTGGTGCCAGCAGGCAGTAGCTTAAGCCACTGCCCCACCCTTGGCTCCAAGCCAAATTGCTGCTGCTGCAGCACTAAGCTCTCACGAGCTAAAACAACCAGAGGGGGAAGTGGCAAGTACGCCACAGCCCCCTTGGGACACTTTATTGAGCCCCAAAGATGCTAAACTCTAAGAGATCAACGATCTCTTGACCCCCTCCCTCACAGACTAAAACAAACAGAATACTGCTTTTATTCCGTTACTCACGTGCCTCTGAGTCAGGTCCAAGGATCCTTCGGCTCTGATACCGTCTGGACTGTGGTCGAAGCCTCCTCTTCCCGTGCTGGTGAAGAGTGGGGGCGGGGGCGGGGGCTGGATTTCCTCTGGGGTCCAGGGGTTTTTCAGAAGCCTCCCGTCCCACCAGTCGCCAATACTGATGCCTTACAAAAGGCTGACCTGAAACAGAAGCTGGACAGAGTTAAAAGAATAAAAGAAGTATTTATTAAAACAAGGTACACTTTGGGCCATGCAGGAGTCTCTCAGAGACTACACCCAAAATGGACGCCTAGCACGTGTTTTTGGGACAGATATACCTTTGGTTCATCTGCATATCAGAAACCCATTGTCCAATTACAGTTTCGGGTCTTGAAGTCCCATCCCCAGCTTGTTCCCTTCTTCTCTTCGCTGCTGTCCATGGGTGTTTACATTTTGGGCTTTTGGAAAAAACAGTATGTCCTTGAAACTCCAGCCCAGAGAGAAATTGTTTCGTCTAAATGACAGTAACAGAACACTAGATGACAATTTATGGAGTTTTAGAGTCATATACTAGAGCAGTCCTGATGTAGAAAAATAAGTTAAAACCTAAGGCATCACTACAGCCAGAGAGAATAGTCTGTCCTGGAGCCTCTGGCAGAAATTACCAGGAGAGTCTTGAAGACGACCTCTTGGGTTTTGGCGTCAGGCATACAGAGGATCTGAGACCAGCTACACCCCAACTGAGAAAGAGATTCTTACAGCCTATGAAGGGGTTTGAGCTGTCTCAGAAGTGATTGGTGCTGAAGCACAGCTTCTTCTGGCACCCTGACTACCAGTTCTGGGCTGGACGTTTAAAGGAAAGGTCCCTGCAATACATCATGCCAGCGATGGCACCTGGAGTTAATGGATCACCCTCATTACACAAGAAGCTCAAATAGGAAACCCAAATCACCCTGGGATCTCGGAAGTCATCACAAACTGGCCTGAAGGTTAGAGTTTTGAAGTATCATCAAAAGAGGAAGAAGAGCAGGTGACACAAGCTGAGGAGGCCCTACCATATAACCAGCTATCAGAGAGTAAAAGACTATATGCCCTCTTCACTGACAATTTCTGCCATACTGTAGGGACCAGTAGGAAATGGAAAGCAGCCATATGGAGACCTATATGGTGAGTCACGGAAGCTACTGAAGGACAAAGTGAATCCTGTCAAATTGTCAAATTGCAGAGTCAAATGCCATCCAGATGTCCTTGGACATCACTGAGTGAGAGAAGTGTCCAACACTCTACACTGACTCATGAATGGCAGCAAATGATCTGTGGGGGTGGCTGGAAAGGTAGAAAAAGGCCAATTTGCCATGTAGAGGAAAACCAATCTGGGATGATTAAGAATGGCAAGAAATCGCTGCCTGGGTAGAGAAGCTGACTGAAAGTCTGTCATGTGGATGCTCATGTGCCTAAGAGTCGGGCTAATGAGGAGCATCCCAACAACAAACAGGTGGATTGGCTGCCAAAATCAAGGTGTCACAAGCAGATTTGGATTGGCAACACAAAAAGAAGTTGTTTCTAGCTTGGTGGTCCCATGATGCCTCAGGTCATCAGGGAAGAGATGGGACATACCGATGGACTCGTGACCAAGAGGTAGACTTAAACACAGACACCATAGCTCAGATTATCCATAACTGTAAAACAAACGATGCAATCAAGCAGGCCAGGCAGGTAAAGCCCCTGTGGTATAGGGTGAGGTGGTACAAACATAAATATGGGGAGGCCTGGCAGATTGATTACATCACACTGCCTCAAACCTGCCAAGGCAAGCATTACATACAATAGTAGAAGCAACCACTGGATGGCTGGAGGAATACCCTGTGCCTCATGCCACTGCCCAGAATACCATCCTGGGCCTTGAAAACCAAGTCCTATGCAGACATGGTATCCCCGAGAGAACTGAGTCAGACAATGGGACTTATTTAAAGAATAACCTTAAAAACACCTGGACTAGAGAACATGGTATTGAGTGGGTGTACCACATTCCTTACCATGCACCAGCCACTGGAAAAGTTGAGCAGTGCAATGGACTCTTAAAAGCAACATTGAAGGCAATGGGAGGTGGGATCTTCAAGCAGTGTAGTCTGCATTTATCAAAGGCGACATGGTTAGTTAACACCAGAGGTTCCACTAACCAAGCGGGCCCTGCCCAATCTGAACCCCTGCATGCAGCAAAGTCCCCATTGTGCATATGAGAGGTATGTTAGAAAAGACAGTTTGGATTAATTCTGCCTCAAGCAAAGACAAACCCATCCATGGGATTGTTTTTACTCGAGAACCTGGTTACACTTGGTGGGTAATGCAGAGGAAAAGGGAAACACGTGTACCTCAAGAAGATTTCATTTTGAATGAGACCAGCCTGTAACGTTGAAATGCATATGTACCACTGTTTGCTGAATGCCACTGCCACTGCATGTTTCAACTGCCATAGACAATGAGAATGGACTGCTCCAGTTATATAAGTCATGAACTCAATGAACCCTGTCCATATCCTGGGGGATGGTCAGTGACCACTCAAATAAATGCATTTGTATATAGTTATATGTATATATGTATGGATATATGTGTTTACAGTTGAAATGTATTAATTTGGGTATTAATCAGATGATATGGAAAAAGGGGTAGAATGTCCTAGGGTGATTCATAATGATATTGTATTCCACATCAATGTGTGCCCAAAAATTGTTACTGTATATTTAAGACCCTGCAGCCAGGGACATGCGTGTGTGGGGAGGTTGTGACTGTAGGTATTTTTAAAATCTTGCCACCCAGGTTTTTTCAGGGCTTTTTGCAGCATAGTATTGGCATTGCCAGATTCTTGGTCTTTGTTCAGGCAAAGATTTTTCTTTCCTTTTTAGCTTTTTTCTGTCTCGGCTCTGAGAAACTGCAGTACCAACCTTTGAGTTGCCTTGAGGGTGAATTCCGCAGCTGCCTGTCCAAAACTGGGGGCATAGGGCCAGCAGAAGTGGAGTGGAGCCGCCCTCCTCCAACCTAAGTCACTGTTGACCACACTGTATGGAATTTCACGCTATGAAAAGCCAGTGTCCATAAAGGAGAAAGAGGAGTCCTGCAACTTTATTTGAACAAAGGGAGAGAGTCCACTGGGGCACACACCTGCAGGGTTATCTATCTCGAGGCTTCAGAGGGCACAGCCTCCCTTTTATCCTGACTCCTGGGTGCATGTTGCCCTCTTCCTTTCCCTGTCGACTGAGGTACTAGGAAGGTACAGCCTTCCCGAACCGCCTGCCCCATATCCCCCCTTGAACCTTTCATTTTCCCCCAAAGTTCAGAAGTTGAGGCTTGTGCAGACCCACTTGCCTATTTCAGGAGCCAAGCTGTCTGGGCTCTGTAACAAACATTTACCTTGAAGTTAGTACAGACATTAAGACTCATTTCAAAGATGTTAACACCCATACCTTCACCAATCGAATTGTATGTAAAGACATTAGCCCACATCTTCCCTCTCACATACAATCTGTCACCAAAGCCTGGCCTGATATAAGAAGGGATTTTGTTTGGGTCTCTGGGGAGGCAAGTGATTTTGCAGAAAGTTCAGCAGCTGTGGGAGGATGAGAGCCCACAAACAGTGGGAGCACAGTCTGGAGAGGTGGCAGAGTGGGCGCTTGCAGGAGTTGGTTAGAAAGGCACCTCAGGTATATGCAAGAAGGGATGAAGTAAAGGTAAGGATAATGGCACAGTTTTTACAACCCCTGACGGGAAAAAAAGTGCAGGGAGCCCCAGGACCAAAGGGAAGGGGGCAGCCACCAGGACAGCGATTGGGAACGAATGAATGTGCCATTTGTAAAAAAGGAGAACATTAGAAATGGATTGTTAAGGGTGTCAGGATCTCCTATTGTACTGGGGGCTCACCACACTGGAACACTTGATAATAAGTAGAGTGAGTCTGGACTGAGAGGTGTGTTTTTTAGTAGACACAGAAGCCTCTCTGTCTAATTTGAATTTTATGCCAAAGTGGGGACAATGGTCCAAATTTTCTTTTGGTAAGTGGGAAAGATGAACAGGTGTGTTTTATTCAAACACTATTGGTGAATATGGGGGATGGGTTTAAAATGCATGACTTTCTGTTTGCTCCTAGTTGTGATTGTGGTTTGCTAGGAGGGGATTTGATGACTGAATTTGGAATGTGGCTTAGTGTTGTGAGACATGATGGGGACATGTATTGGTTTTGCATGGCCTGGTTTTTGGCAGCAGGAGGGCCACAGAGGTGGCTCCTGTGGGAAGCTGCTGGAGTCTTCTACCATGTCCAGCAGAGCCAATCCTTGATGTTTCTGAAGATGGACATGCTGCTGGCCAAAACTGGGCCAATGAGAGAGGTTGGTAATGCCTCTGTGATGACATATTTAAGAAAAAAATCAAAACAAATGCACACAGTTTTGCTTCTAGTCAGAGAAGAGGAGGAGGTGAGAACATGTGAGGAAAAACAACATGGCGACACCAAGGTCAGTGAAGAAGGAGGGGGAGGAGGTGCTCTAGGCACCAGAGATGAGATTCCTCTTCAGGCCATGGTGAAGCAGGTTGTCCCCCTGCAACCCATGGGTCCACGGGGGATGGAGAGATCCACCTGAAGCCCAAGGGGGAGGTGCCCATGCTGGAAGAGGTGTCTTGGGTTAATCAGGAGGGGTCAAAATCTAGGAAGTGACCTATGCTGCAGGAAGTGAGAAAACTTCCTTCCTGAGAGAGAGCCAATAACCAGGTAGTTTTAAGGATTGATATATAGGTAAACCAATTAAAAGTTGATCCGCCTTTGAGGAAAAAATCATGTATAAGCAAAGAACCTCTGAGCCTCTTCCTCTTTTGCTTGCTGCTGCTCAGAGAGAAGTATCTCCCTGCTTCTCTCTCTGGTAAGGCTGGGCCCCTCCTCCCCTCCCCAAACGGGAGGCGGGGGGGGGGGGGGGGGGGGAAGGGGATTTGGAGTTGCTGTTGAGCCTTTCGGGGTTTAGACACGGCTGGGTCATAAATTCCAGCTACAGCCAGGCAGGGCCAAGCCCCTGCTCTCCTCCCCCAGCTTGGGACGCTGGAATGCTGGAAAGCTGTTCTCGGACAGCGCGGGCAGAGACCACATGATCGTCACTATGCAAGAGAGAAAGAGAGAGATTGAGATTAACCCTCTCCATACTTGGACTAAACTTACAGACACCCATCCTTCCTTGCACAGAGAGAGGAACCAAGTGAGGACACCTACATAAATGCAGCATAGAGACTAAGTCAGTGAAGGAAGCAGAACTGATACCTAGAGGGAGGAGCATGAGAAGTGCTTCGATTGTGAAGCTGAAAATTCTTCTGTGGAACCATGGGTGGGGACTGAGCTAAGAAATTCCCTGTAATATATGAAGAAATAGTCCAAAGGGGCGATGTGAGGTTCTAATTGCAGCCAGTGAACTGAAACACCTGGGTAAAGACAAGTACGTGTTGAAATAAGTACAGCCTGATGAGAAACTTGAACCAAGACAGAGGAGAGGCTGTGACCCAGAGCCCTGGTCCCGGGGGAATGCCAGAGAATTTCTGTTGTCAGGAGAACCTGTGTTGCTAGACACAGAAGAAGGGATTTTCTTTGTTGCTACAATTGAACTGTTCATCCTTAAAACAGGTACCCTGTGAACTGTTCATGACCCACCATAGTGGCTGTGGGAAGGCTACTGGTGTGGGGGAGGGGTTCAGCACAAGCAGATCTTTCCTCCCGGGCGGTGGCTGCTGGTGGTGAGGCAAAAGACCGATAAAAAACTGTATTTTCTTATAGAGAATCTGTGGTATAAACAAAAGAGACTTCTCTCCCTAAATGAACTGAGACAAAGACTATTTCAGAGGTGGTAAACTGCAAGTCAAAGTGTTGTTTTTTATGTGTTGTCACGGAGACAGAAATGGAGAGGTGGGGGGAGGAGGGGTGGTCTGAGGAGTTTGTTCTGGTTTTCCTTGCTTTTTTTCTTTGTCTTAGGTATATTAATAAACTTTCTTTATATTCTATTAAGTTTGAGCCTGCTTTGCCTTCTCCTAATCCTCATCTCACAGCAAAATCAGGTAAATTTTGCTAAGTGTGCTGGCATTTGGCCAGAAACTCGAATAGGCGAACTGAAAACCACTACAACAGGTCGATGCCTGGAGGAGGCTGTGATCCAGTGGGAGACCCAGTGGAGGGAGAGGGCCCTAGCTTCCAGACTGGAGCAGCCTTTCCTTGGAGGACTGCACCCTGTGGAAGAGAGACCCATGTCGCAGCAGTTTTGGGAGGATTGTGTGCCCATGGGAGGGACTCACATTGCAGTAGATGCAGTATGGCTGCTGCGCGTTAGAGTGGACCCACGCCGGAGAACTTAACAGAGAACTGTCCCCAATGGGAGGGACTCCACGGTCTCACAGGGGATAGACTCCTCTCCCAGAGCAGCAGAAGGGCACCTCGGTGATGAACTGACAAAAACTCCCATGCTCTGGCTCCCTGTGCTGTTGGTGGGAAGGAGGGAGGGGCTGGGGGAAAAAGGTGTTTTAAGGGCTTATTTTACTACTCATTATTCTCCTCTGATTCTGTTAGTAATAAATTCACTTTGAAACTTAAGTTGAGCCTGTTTTGCCCTTGAAGTGTTTTCTCCTGGTCCTTAACTCATGAAGTCTTTGTTAATTTTTTTTCTCTCCTCTGCTCATCTGTGGCAGGGGAGGGTGTGAGTGACTCTTGTGGGTGCGTGGCACTGGGCCAGTGTCAAACCATGACAGGAGGCTAGCACTGTTATGATACTGTGTAAATTATCTGATAAAGCTTATGCTAAAGTTAACCCAGAGGTGTGGGCAGTCCCAGGGGAATGTGGAAAACTGGATTTTGTGAGGAAAATTAATCCACGAACACCAGAGGTTTATATCCAAAAAGGAGACAGAGGAGTCCTGTAACTTTATTTGAATAAAGGGAGAGGTCATGGGGCATTCCCCATGGGGTCTCTCTCAAATTTTTGGAGGATACAGCCTCCCTTTTATCCTAATTTCCTGACCACAAGCCCTTCTCTCTTTCCCCATTGTCTGAGGTATTTGAGAGGTACAGACTTCCCGGAACGCCTAATACCTAAGATCCCCCTCTAATGTATAAATCTCCCCCCTTTTCCGTCCCTTGTATCACTTGGTGGAATTCCTTATGGAATTTTATGATCCTTCTCATTGTTTCTTTCATCTTCCAATATTCAGTTTTATTTATCAGCAGACCTGTGGTTTGTTCGTAAATGCAAATCTGCCTCGGTCCATTCATCAATCATTGGAATCCTTCCCATTGTTTCTTTTATCTCTGGGTGCCAGTCTTATCTACCAGCCACTCACAGTTTGTGAAGACAAGTCTCTCATTCCTTCCAATATGAAACCTCTCCAAATTACTCTAAGGCAACCAGGACAAGTGGTGTCTAAAAAGCAATACCCTCTTTCACGGGAGGGAAGGAAGGTGTTGCAGCCTGTTGCTGAGTCCCTGTGTGGTAGTTTGAAAGCTAATCAGTGAGAGACTCAAAGTCAGAACTACAATTTAATAGGAAAATGCAATAATACAAAAACACTGACAGAGTCAGAATACAACCTGACACCCTGTCGGTCAGGGTGTTGGTAGTAGTCCACTTAGAAGGTGGTTGCAGTCCTCTGGGAGTGATAGATGTGGTTCTGTTGAAACAATGATCCTGAGAAAGGTGTAGCTCTCCTCTGAAGGTCCTGTGGTGGTATAGAAGGATCTGGTCTTCCTCTGGGAATCCAGTGGAAAAGCTGACTTGTGGTGTTTCAAATCCTAGTTTATATGCAGATAGGGATACATTGGTTCCTCCCCCTGGGCGGGGCATCTCACAATGGGATGGTAGAGTTTATCAGTGGGACTAAATGGGCCATTAGCTGCAGTCATTAGGGATGAGCAAAGTAAAGTGCCCCACCTGGCTCTAACGACCGGCCCATTAGAGATGATGTCCCACGGCCATCAGGGATGAGCCAGGAACACTGCCCCACCCGGCCCCAACATCTCATGAAGATGGTGATAGAATACATACCATTGTAACTTAAGACACCCTGTTAAAGGCAGATCTTTTGGAGCTGTGTATACCTCCCTATAACACCTGTCCTGCCAGTTATAGTGCAGGACCTGAGAATAGTAGGTGGGACTGTTGAGCTTGGGCACTCCATGGTCCCAGATCCTTGTACTCTCTTGAGCTAGGTTCCCTCCTCACACTGCTACTATTCAATACTTGATTCAAAAGATGCTTTCTCGGGATGCCCACTTAAAGAGCATAGTAAACAGTATTTTGCCTTTGAGTGGGAACAAGAGGGAGAAGGGAAAATAGTAGACATGGATGGTTCTTCTGCAGGGATACACAGAAGCACTGGTCTTATTTGGACAAGATATTAAATGAATTTACTCTGTCCCTAGGAATTAGCCTATTGCAGTGTGTGAAGGACTTGCTCCTATTGGGAGAACGGGGGGAGGTGGTAGGGGAAACCACTGCAAAATCACTTAATTTTCTGGCTGGAGGGGGACTTGGAGTATCTGAAGGGAAGGCACAGGTAATGGAGACAAAGGTTGAATGTTTGGGGCATATTTTGACAGAAGGCTTGGGGTGTGTTGGCCCAGAGAGGGTCTGGAGAATCTTGGAGGTGCCATTGCCCAGGACTGAAGGGAAGCTGTGATAATTCTTAGGATTAATAGTGTATTGCAGGACCTGGACTGAGGACTTTTTATTCTGTGACTTTTTAAACACAGCCCCAATGTTGTGGTATGGACACGAGAGTGGGAAGAGATGGGATGGAGGTGAGCTATGGGCTGTGGGATGTGCCGGCAGAAGTGCATTGCAGCACAGAGAGGCTTGTCTCCACCTGACCTTGGGGGGAGGAGGTGCCACAGGGCAGAGCCCTGCAGAGAGGAGCCTGTCAGAAGCTGATAGACCCCTGAACAGTGCGTGATCACCCCATAGAAGGATATTAAGAAAGTGTGTTGCTGATGTGGCAACATGGGATAGGTCACGTAGTGAGAATTACCATCTAAGGAAATACTGTGCCTTGAAAAACTGTATAAAGCCAGCTCGTTTCTTTTGAATAAATGATTCAGATTCCCTGACGATCTGGGTCGGTGTCTCAGTCCTTATACACGAGAAAGACAGCAAAACTTTAGCCAGACTCAGAAAAGGAATTGGAATATTCTGTGGATGTTAAACAGGGCTGTGACAAAGGAACCCGAGCTAGGGAAGATTTACAGGATCCCCCTTGGCCAAATGAGGGGAAGGTGTTTATTGATGGCTCTTCAAGAGTAATAGGAGGAAAACGAGTTGCAGGGTATGCTACAGTAAAAGGAAGGGAATTGCAAGAACAGGGAAAGCTGCCACGCACATGGTCAGACCATAGAATTGTATGCCTTAATAAAAGGCTGCAAATTGTATCAAGGAAAGGTGGTAAATATATTTACACATTCAAAGCATGCATGTGGGGTGGTAAATGCATTTGGAAAACTGGGAGGGAAGAGGTTTATTAACTGGCAGGGGAAAAAATGCTGGCTCTTGAGAACTCAATTACTTGCCTATTGCAGGTGGTGACTTTACCAAAAGAAGTAGAAATAGTACATGTTAGGGGACATCAGGCAGGGCACTGAGACAATAGGTAATCAACTGGCCAATGGAGAGGTTCAGAAAGCAGCACTTTTGCCAGAAATCTCCAGGATCCTCCCTTTCCTCCCTTTCGCTCAGCCATTGCCAGGGGGAGGTGGGAGGGGGGAGTGGTGCTGTCTTTTCCGCCAGAGGAGTTGGAGATAATTAAACGTCATGGTGTCAGAGACTGAAATATAGTTTTTGATGTAAACATTTTCATGAAGGACTTTCAGAACCGTATTACAAAAGCTGCAAAGAATACCACCACACGCTGAATAAACCTTCACAGTGAGGCCCTGGACCATTCACTAATAAAGATTAGATAAAGTAACAACTCAGGAACTGGGGACATTCATAGAGCACAAGCTCAGCACCTTCGGGGAGGAGGCCATAGCCCCAGGGCCTTGCACCAAAGGGTGGGGGGAGAGAGATTTTGGGTGTGTGCTGGAAAAGCCCCTGGTTAGAGGCAGTGAATGCCCATCTTCTGATGTGCAGACTAGCTCAGCTGAAGGGGCTTTTCACCCAGGGAAAAAAGCCTATTCGCAGCAGAAGGGGTGACATGGCCCATCAAAGGCCCTCCCAAAGGGGTCCCCAGACCCTGCACCAGAGCACCAGAGATGATGCAACAGACCCTCAGTGTTGCAAGGGACAGTGTCAAACTGGCCCCTGCAAGAAAGGCACGTGGGCATTCCCACCTGGCCCAAAGCGCACATTAACCCATGGGATTTTATACTCTTTGGCGTGTGGCAGCATGTGGCAGCATGTGGCAGTGTGTGGCAGAGCGGTATGGCAGCGACGAGGGACCCTCACCACCCAGAAGACCAGATGGAAGGGAGCAATGAGATGTCGTTGGGACCCTTGGATGGGTGATTTACTTCCACCTAACCCCTGTCACTCACTCCTGTCCCCTCACCCCTGCACGCACATCTATCTATCTATCTTTCTTTCTTTCTTTCTTTCTTTCTTTCTTTCTTTCTTTCTTTCTTTCTTTCTTTCTCTTTGCCCCTTTTACTATTAAATAAAATAAATCAATTTTTCGGCACCAACATCTAACCTCGTTTGGTTTTAATCTCGTTTTTGGGAATATTTTGAACCTTAAAAGTTCTTTCCATTTTATATATAGAGACTTAGAGACTTAGATTTCTTTGCTTTTCTGGGTTTAAACCGGATCATAACACATGAGTCAGAAGAAAGAGGGGGGGAACTGATTTACAAAGGACAGTAAACAGTGGATGCCAGGAGCTTTGACCCTGTGTACTAGTTTGAAAGCAAACCAGTGAGAGACTCCAAGTCAGAACTACAATTTAATAGGAAAAATTAAAATAAATGCAAAAACCACTGGCTTAACTTGACAGAGTCAGGATAGAACCTGACACCCTGTTGGTCAGGGAGGTGGTAGCAGTCCTATTAAATGGTGACTGCAGTCCTCTTGAAGTGATAGATATGGTTGTGTTAAAGTGGTGATCTTGTAGAAGGGTCTGGTCTTCCTCTGAAGGTCCATTGGTGGTTATGTAGCTCTTGTCCTCTGAGAATACAATAGATAAGGCTGCTTGTGGTGTTCCAAGCCTCAGATTATTTCCAGGTAGGAATGTTTGGTTCCTCCCCCCGGGCAGAACATTTCACAATGGGATGATGCAATTTTATGAGTCATGCATGATGGCCCATTAGAAGAAGATAGCCCCTGGAGGGAGTTATCAGGGATGAGTCATGGACGAGAGAAAGAACACTGCCCCACCTGTTTTTAACAGCTTATGGAGATGGTGATAGAATACATACTTTTGGTTGCATCTTACATTGTAGCCTAAGACACCCAGTAAATATAACAACTCTATGGGGAGAGTCATTGAGGCTCTCGAGGACTGGCAGAGACCTTCCTCAAGATGTACTGGCTTGGGTCCTTTTGATTTAGCAAAACAAGCTATTGAGGGGTGCCTGGGTAAAGTTAATAGCCAGACTACAAAGGAGATTGCAAGGCAGGAGCGTGACCCTGGGCTATACATCCTTTCCAAGGATGTCGGGTATATTTTGCTGAGATGCCCTGAGCGAGAAGGCTTAAATATCTTGTGGTATGCCAGCTGGCAGAGTGGCCAGAGGCATTTCTGGTCACATCAGCAATTACTGGGTATTTTTGGAACAAATAATTCCAGGATATGGGATTGTGGAGGCAGTGGACTTGGACGGGGGAACTCATTTTACAGGGGGATCCTTCAAAGGATTATGACTACTTTGAGAATTCAGTGGGACCTCCATACCCCCTGCAATCCTGAGAATTCAGGTCAAATAGAAAGGATGAATGGAGAAATAAAGAAACACCTTTTGAAGCTGGTGACAGAAACTAAGACGCCATGGGTACAGCTTTAGCCGTTAACTTGGCAAGAATAAGAGCCAAATCCTGAGCAGATACTAAATAATTCCCCTTTGAATTAATGTTTGTGAATTACTAAAATATGAGTATCAATCTAGTATCGATGCCCAACTCGAGACAGACAAAGACTCTCTAAGAGGGCTGTTAGAAAGTGTATGTTTATTTCAGCACCAGGCAACTGCGTGGGATAGCTCCCTAATACGCAGAACAAAGTACAAAGCAATACAGGATCTATATATTTACAAAAGTCTTGAATATTCAAAATATAAGGACACATTCATCCTATTGGTACCTCCCATTTCCCCGCTTCGTATGGTAATTAGCTGAACACTAATTAAGCACGCGTAGTTTGTCTTTTATTTTGGGTGAGTGGTTGAGAAATTAGAGGAGGGAGCTAGAATGATGAAGTAGAACTCCTCTAACTCTTGTTTGAACTTTTTGCCTCTTGGTTTTTGACAATACAAATTGCTTCTAAGGGAACTTTCGGTTCCTTCTTACATTTCAATAGGAAAATTAGTAACTGTCTACATTCCTTTAGATCTATGAAGCAATGTTTTTCTATTTCCCTATTGCAAGCACAGCTGAATAAGCACCAAATGACAAATAATTGTCCAGTTACATTCCAAACCTGTTTCAAACTTAATTCTTTAGTTAATCATTGATTCTTTTAATTGACTTCAGCAGAGTCTACTTACTATTTTCTTTAATTCTAGCTGGGTCTACTTAGTGAGTCTATTCTAACTGATTTTTATTAACTTTTTGTCTATGATTCTAATTTTTAAAACTCTGTTTCATTCCCCACTCCTCTTTATACTGAGTAAATTCTTTTACTCAGTATACAGATTTCTCTTCATCTATCCATGTTGTTCGGTCAGTTTCTCTCAGGACGAAGCCATATACTTTTGAGAGTGACGTTAAAGTTGCTATTCGTTGCAACATTTTTCAATTCCAAACAAATCGTATAATCGATAAAGTTAAGCTAATGCTTACTAAAATAAGTAATACAATGATAGGATGGATTAAGGCATTAAGTATACCGGTTGCTGTTGGTGACCATCCAAAGTGTGCATCCCACCAATGATGAGACAAATGTCCTTCAAATGGTATAAAAACTGTTTTGATTGTTTCTGTGTCATGATATATTGTGATCAGAGTTTTCTTTCCAGCATCTTTAACTCCTTCTAGTATCTCTTTTAGTTCAGGATGTTTTAGTAGTTGAGTGATCAGGGTTAAATTCATTCCTACAGGCATGGGTAAAATTTTTTGTACAGTCATCAAATTTGTCTTTATATATTGATGTGATACAATAGGTGCCTGATAGGAAAAGTCACATCCTTTAATTTTCATAAAATTACAAATGCATAAATTTGATTTGGTTTCATTCACAATTAGGTAGTCTATCATTATGGTGGGACATGTTGTTCTAAGGCAAACACAGCCTTGTCCAGTATACACTAATTGAGTCGTCTGGTTAATTGCATGTACTTCAAAGTGACAGATGTTTTGATCTGTGTCTAGACAAATGTCCTTATCCTCTTCTAAAATCCTTTCACATATATATCCTAACTGTTTCTTTACGGAACAGGGTTCTAGGTTAATGGTTTGCCATCGTCCTTTAATTTCTCATACCCACGTCCTGTGTTCAGTGGGGTACAGTAAAGCTTTTTCATGATTCAATCCAGGGTTGAAGTTCTCTTTCAATCTCAGAGGCACTATTGATGCCTTACAAAAGGCTGACCTGAAACAGAAGCTGGACAGAGTTAAAAGAATAAAAGAAGCATTTATTAAAACAAAGTACACTATGGGCCATGCAGGAGTCTCGCAGAGACTACACCCAAAATGGACGCCTAGCACGTGTTTTTGGGACAGATATACCTTCGGTCCATCTGCATATCAGAAACCCATTGTCCAATTACAGCTTCAGGTCTTGAAGTCCCATCCCCAGCTTGTTCCCTTCTTCTCTTCGCTGCTGTCCATGGGTGTTTACATTTTGGGCTTTTGGAAAAAAACCAGTACGTCCTTGAAACTCCGGCCCAGAGAGAAATTGTTTCGTCTAAATGACAGTAACAGAACGCTAGATGACAATTTATGGAGTCTTAGAGTCATATACTAGAGCAGTCCTGATGTAGAAAAATAAGAAGTTAAAACCTAAGGCATCATTTCCCCCCTTTTAGAGGCTTGACAAGGCCTCTACCTTGTCAAGTCTCTATTCTAAATACCTACTATCTATTAATAATCTACATTAATAATCTAGATTAATAATCTATTAATAATATACACTTAATAACAGTAAATATTTAACAACAGTAGATATAGAAGAATTGTGACTATGATTACTATGAACAGTTCTTTAAGTACTGAAGCATTATTTAAATCACGCTCTCTTCTGCATCACTCTTTGTTTTCTCAGTTGTTTCAGGAGCAGAAGCTTTTTTAACTCTGGAGTAGTGGATCCAGGGTCCTTTGCCAGAGACTTTGACTGCAGTGAGGGTAGTCAGCAGGACTTGGAATGGTCCTTTCCACTTGGCTTGTAGAGGTTCATTGTCCCACCACTTGATATAGACCCAGTCTCCAGGTTGGAACTGATGTGCAGGTGTGTCCAGTCTGATGGGTCTGGATAGCACGATGTAATTCTGGAGCTTCTGCAAAGTGGAACCTAAAGCCATTAGATATCTCTGTAAATCAAGTTTCCCTTTTATATGAATTTCACCTGGAATGTGTGGAATCTGGTATGGCCTACCATACAGTATTTCATAGGGACTGATGTTATCCCTCCGCCTTGGCTGTATACGGATTTTTAGTAAAGCTATAGGCAAGGCCTGAACCCATGTCATGGATGTTTCTTGACAAATTTTGCTAATTTGTGTTTTAAGGGTTCCATTCATACGTTTGACTTTACCACTCGCTTGGGGTCTATAAGGTGTATGCAGATCCCAAGTAATTCCCAAAATTTGACTGATTTCTTTAATTACTGTGGCAACAAAGTGTGGTCCCCTATCCGATGACATTCCCAGGGGAACCCCGAACCTTGGAATTATATGATTGAGCAAAATCTTTACCACTTCTTTGGCTGTGTTAGTGCGACAAGGGTAAGCTTCGGGCCATCCACTAAAAGTGTCAACCAATACTAGTATGTACCGGTATCCCTCTCTACGTGGTAATTCAGCAAAATCTATTTGCCAGTAATCTCCAGGAAGATCCCCTGCTTTTGTTACTCCTAACACAACTCTTTTCTTTGTATCAGGATTGTTTTTGCAGCAAACTTCACATTTGCTTACTACTGTTTGTACAATTTCAGTCATTCCTCTTCCTATTACTACCTTTTTTAGATGTTTTAGAAGGTTTTCAGTCCTAAAATGTGTGTTTTCATGTTCTCTCTGAGCTAGCTCTCGAAGAATCAGGGGTGGGACTACAACTTGGTTTGTTGGTGTGACAGCCCACCCACCTTCTGTGATCTCAGCCTTGAGAGATTTAATAAGCTTCTGATCTGCTTGATCATACTTTGGGATGAACCCTGATAAGTTAACTTCCTTTTTGGGAATTACTGCGAGAATATCTTTTTCTGCAACTCCTTTTGCCCTTTGTCAGCAAAGTGATTTCCCAAATCTGGAGTGGTTTTCCCTTTTTGGTGGCCCCTGCAGTGCATGATAGCTACTTCTCTGGATTTTCTAACGCTCTCTAAGAGGGCAAGTATTTGTTCAGCGTGTTTAATTTGATTACCTTGAGCGTTCAGCAGTCCTCTTTCTTTCCAGATGGCTCCATGGGCATGGACGACACTAAACGCATATTTAGAGTCAGTCCATATATTTACCTTCTTCCCTTCACTCAGGTCCAGGGCCCTTGTCAGTGCAATCAGTTCAGCTTTCTGTGATGACACATCTGCTGGCAGGGCCTTCGCCTCAATTACCTTGTCTTGAGTGGTCACTGCATAGCCTGTCATTTTTTTACCATTTCTCATAAAGCTGCTCCCATCTGTAAAAAGCTCCCAGTCTGGATTGTCTAGGGGCACATCCTTCAGATCTGTTCGGCTGGAGTAGACCTCTTCTATTGTCTGCAAACAATCATGCTCAGGGACATTGTCAGTTAACGTGGAAGACAGAAACATGGCAGGATTAACAACAGAAGTTGCTTTTAAGGTGACATCATCTTGTTCTAGTAACAATGATTGATATTTAAGCATCCGGTTGCTGGACAGCCAATGTCCCCCCTTTTGCTCGAGCACAGCTGCTACAGCATGGGGTACATACACTACAATGTGCCGTCCAAGGGTGAGTTTTCGGGCCTCTTGGATCAAGACAACAGTAGCTGCCATGGCTTTCAATCACCCTGGCCACCCTTGGGCAACATTGTCTAGCTGTTTGGAAAAGTAAGCCACAGCCCTCCGTTGGTTCCCGAGGCGTTGAGCTAGTACCCCTAAAGCAACATTCAATCTTTCATAAGTAAACAGTTCAAAAGATTTAGTTAAGTCTGGCAATCCCAATGCTGGAGCTGACATTAGGGAGTGTTTCAGCTGTTTAAAAGCTGCCCTTGTATTTTCTGTCCATATGATAATTCCATTTTCAGCTGCTTTTAATGCTCCATATAGGGGTTTTACCAGCAGTCCATAATTTGCTATCCACAAATGACACCAACCTACCATTCCCAGGAAAGCTTGCATCTCCCTCACAGTGCGGGGCTCTGGGAGTTGACAGATGGCTTCTTTCCGTTCTTTACTGAGCTGTCGATGTCCACGAAAGATCTCGAGCCCCAAGTAAATTACTGCTTCTTTGGCAATCTGTGCTTTGTCTTTAGAAACTCTGTACCCACTCAGTCCCAAAAAGTTTAATAAACTGATGGTAAATTTAATGCAGTCATCTCTGGTTTTAGCTGCAATCAGAATGTCATCCACATATTGAAGAATAACTCCCTCTGGCTCCTGTCTTTTCCAGTCCTCTAGTTCCTTTGCTAGCTGATTTCCAAATACAGTGGGACTGCTTTTGTAACCCTGGGGCAAAACGGTCCAAGTAAGTTGACTTTTCCTCCCTGTCTCGGGATTCTCCCACTCAAAAGCAAAAAGCTCTTGGCTGTTTTTATGCACAGGAATGCAGAAAAAGGCATCCTTCAGGTCTATACAGTAAACCACCCTAATTCGTCTGTCAGTGCAGTCAAAAGGGTATATGGGTTTGCCACAACAGGGTGTATGTCTTCAGTAATTTTGTTAATTGCTCTCAGATCTTGAACTAATCGATAGCTCTTACCATCTGCTTTCTTAATAGCAAGTATGGGGGTATTGAATCTGGACTCACATTGCACTAATAACCCATGGTGGAGGAATTTTTCAATTATGGGTGCCAATCCTTTACGACTTTCTAATTTCAAAGGGTATTGTTTTTGCCTTACCGGTGTGGCTCCTGGTTTGAGAGTAATACTCACAGGCTCTGCTTGTTTAGATCTTCCTGGGATATCACGGGCCCATGCTATTGGATTGACAGCTTTTTCAACTTCAATGGGGATTTCACCACATTTGTCCTGTATGAAAAGTGCAGCAACTTCGACAAATTTAGATTCAGGAATTACAACTTGTATTCCCTTCCCCTTTTTGAATTTAATTTCTGCTTCTAATTTCTCTAGCAAATCTCTCCCTAATAATGGTTTAGGGGAGTTAGGCATGTAATGGAATTGATGAGTTACACAGTGTTTGCCCAATTTGAATTTTAAAGGTTGGAAGAAAGGCCGTGTTTCGCTTACCCCTGTCGCCCCAACAACATGTACAGTGTTTTGACTCAGTTTTCCTTCCATGGTATTTAGTACAGAAAATGCTGCTCCAGTATCTACCAAAAATTCGATGTTATCTGACCCCAGCTTAGCTATAACCAAAGGTTCTGCTGGGGAAGAAGCCTTCGGTTCCCATCATTCTGAGCATGAGCCCGAGCCTTGTTCTATTGGGAGCTGGGGAACTGGGGACTTTTCTTTCAACACGGGACAATAATTTTTCCAATGTCCCCACTTTTTACAATAGGCACACTGATCTTTGTCTGGATTTCAGCAGGGAATATTCCTTCTTCACCTTCTCTAATAATTGCAGCAGCTACTGACTGTGCCCATAATTGTGTTTGAATACATCCTAGAGCTAAAGAAACATTCTTATTAATTATACTTAAAGCATCAATCATTATTTTTATGGTCTTGTTCTTCTATATTTTCCCAATCTGGTAATACTTTGCATAGTTTCCAATGGCTATTACCTAAGGCCAGTAGAGAAGATTGGAATGGTTGTTGTAATTTGACTAAATCAGTTCCTACTGTGGCTAATTTGTTCACTAACATTTCTGAGTCTACTGTATTTAAAACTCCTAACCTTGTTTTTAATAACCTAGTGAGGTCTCTCTCTTTGTTTCAAAATTATTAGGCATATGGCTTTGAAGTTAAGTGTTTCAATTAATATGCTTTCTGCATACATCCTTCTATTCTGAGTCTAAACTCGGGACACTTACTTAAACATTTGTCACAGCATTCAGGTCCCAATCGGAAAAGTTTCATGGGTAGATGATAAGCTTCATGGAACCTATCTTGTACAAATGCATAGTTATAACCCAAAATATTCCTTCCTTCCCACAGACTTGCATTTGTGATTTTGAGCATTTTTTCAAAGCTTTCTGAGAGTGGGGATCATATGCTTTCCCTTGACATGGATATATTCCAGTTCCATTATACTTGTGTATTGTTGTTTTAACCCTTGCTATTACAATAACAATAATTACTAAAATTCTAATTTTATACATGATGTCCATAATAATTACAAGTCCATCACTCCTTTGTCCGGGTTAGTTTCAGTTTCAGTTCTTTGTCACTTGGTGTTACTTCCCAAATCCCTTCAGGGGCTTTCTCTTCTCGGGAGTGATGAATGCAAGCTTTCTGTTCTTTGACCTTGATTGCAGTGAAGGTCATGAGGAGCACTTGGAATGATCCTTCCCACTGTGGTTCTAAGGTTTTTTCTGTAGAAGACTTAACATATACATAATCTCCAGGTTGTACATCATGTACTGGTCCATCTAATTCCCTGTTTTGGGCTCCAGCCACATATTTTTCTAAGTTGTTTATTCAGGGCTACCATATATCTATGTAGGGTTTCCTCTCCCACCTGGATAGGTGAAATTCCCTCCTGAACCATTTATGGTCTTCCATATAAAATTTACTGAATTTCTCTTTAGTTCTTGGTTTTGTTCGAATTTGCACTAGTGCTAATGGGAGGGCCTTGGGCCAAGGGAAATTTACTTCTTGCCCCAATATCACAATTTGTTGTTTAATTAAATGGTTCATTTTTCTATTTGGCCACTAGATTGGGAGTTATATGGAGTATGTAAATCCCAATCTATTCCCAGGTGGCGGCTGATCTGTTGTACAATTTTTGAAATAAAGTGTGGTCCTCTGTCTGAGGACATTGTGGCTGGAACTCCAAAACATGGTATTATTTCTTGTAACAGTACTTTGGTCACTTTTCGTGCCTTAGCTCTCCTAGTAGGGAAGACTTCTGGCCATCCTGAAAAGGTGTCTGTTGACACCAATAGGTACAGATACCCCCTTTTTCTAGGTAATTCTGTAAAATCAATTTGCCATTGTTGTCCAGGCCCACAGCCTTTTCCAATTTGCCCAATTTTGGGTTTTGGAATATTTTTAGGATTAGTTCGGAGGCAGAGACCACACTGACGAGTTACCTGTGTCACTGTGTTTTGTAGTTTTCTAGCCATGATTCTATCCTTTAAATAATTGTACTATAAGTTTTTCCCTCTTCAGTTACAGCCCATTTTTCCTGATTATAGCTCACGTTTTCTGCTTTAATTAGTTTCTCATCTTTTTGTTATATACTGGCTTACTTTAAATGGATATTTTCCCATCTGGAATTAATGCTGCCTCAACTTTTCACTGTGTATCTCACATTTGGCTGTGTCTTTTGCCTCTCTGTCCACCAGCGTGTTTCTTTCTTCCAATTTAGAACTCACTTTTTGGTGTGCTTTAATGTGCATGATAGCTACTCTTTTAGGTAACTGAACTGCATTAATATTTCTTGTGCATGTTTAATGTCCTTTCCTTGAGAGTTTAACAATCCTCTTTCTTTCCAAATGGCTCCATGTGCATGAACTACTCCAAATGCATACATTGAGTCTGTCAGCCTTCTGTGCAGAAGTATTCGTTGGTAATGGTTTTAGACTCTATTACCTCTCTGCTGGCAGTAACTGCATACCCAGCATGTCTTTTTCCACTGATAATATAACTGCTTCCATCAGTGAACAAAGTTTCAGCAACTGGAGTAAGTGGCATCAATGGTCTCCAGGCAATCATGGACCACCCGTTTGCCCATGTTTCCGCTGAGAAATGAAGCTGGGTTCACAATGTTAGTCACTATAATTTCAACATCATCTTGTTCCACTAGTATAGCTTGGTACTTCAGGAATCTTTGTGGGGAAAGCCAGTGTCCCCCTTTCGCCTCCAGGACTGCAGACACTGTATGGGATACTAGCACAGTAATTTTCTGGCCCAGGGTAAATTTGCATGCCTCTTGAATATTTATTGCCACAGCGACAACAGCTCTGAGGCAGCTTGGCCACCCTTTAGCTGTTATATCTAGTTGTTTAGAAAGGTAGGCCACCACCCGTTGATAAGGGCCTAAGTTTTGTGCTAGTATTCCTAAGGCGATTCTTTGTTTTTCATGAGAAAACAAAAAGAATGGTTTACTCACGTCTGGAAGTCCTAGGGCTGGAGCTGACGTGAGGGCTTTCTTCAATTGGTCAAAGGCCCGTGTCGCTTCTGGTGTCCATTGAAGATCTTGGCATCCTTCTGTAATTAGCACATATAAAGGTTTAGCAAGCAATCTATAATTAGGAATTTACAGTTTACACCACTCTGCCATATTTAGAAAGGTTTTCAGTTCTTTTTGCTGTCTGGGATTTTGGGGTCTGGCATATTGCTTCCTTACAGTCTTGTCTCAAGGTCCTTTGTCTAGCACTTACTTCGTACCCCAGGTAAATAACTGTTTTACCATCTGGGCTTTCTTTTGGGACACCTGATACCCTTGAAGGCTTAAATAGTTCAAGAGGCTTACCATCCAGTCCATACATGCCTCTTGGGTCTGGGTGGCTATTAGAAGGTCATCCACGTACTGAAGTAGTTGTCCTTCTCCTGGTGGGGGTTCCCAGGACTCCAGACCTTTGCAAGCTGTTCTCCAAATATGGTAGGGAAATTTTTAATACATTGTGGCAGGACGTCTACCTCCCTCACCTCCTCCTCCTGTGTGCCACAGATAACGAGGGCATAAAGAGATAACCCAAGGGCAGGAAGGCCCAGCAGGGGTCATCTCTGGCGCCAGAGGGCTCAAGCCTCAGCTAAGAATTAACATCTTAGTCTGCAGAGCTGATAGGAGGAGAGATAAAGGAAAAATTACTGACTTAAGAGTCATGGTTTTACACTATAAAAGATACACGAGCTAACACTGGGACAGAAGTCTCTCACACCCTAAAGTGTTTGAAGCTTCTCCCCGAAGTTTGGATGCAGGCTTTGTGGTTACTTCCCCGGGGATTGACAGAAAGGATCTCGATGTGCTGCACCAACAAATTGGATGGTAAGATACATTGAATTCTAAGCTTATACTATTTCTTCTCTAGCTGTAACTGAAAAGGTACCATTCTCATGCACTGTATATGTTAAACTACTAGTAGTCTTTCTTTTTGTTTTATTCCTGTGTAGTATTGGTTTGCTTTTAAGTCTTATATGTTAGTTTCCCCATCTATTAATAAATGTTACATTTTATAATAGACAGAATCAGTCATCATTAAAAGAACTTATACACGGAAGTGAGTTTTGGGGTGCTGGTTACCTCAATAAGGTTACTACCTACTGCCAAGGCCTGGGCAGGAGGCAAGGACTGATTTTAACTCCCACATCCATTCATAACATACACACCATGTGAGTTAAGTTTTCAAAAATTTTCTAGCTCGCTTTATGGAGAGGAAGGCAACAGAAAGCATCCTTCAAATCTAAAATGGTAAACCAGGTTAATTCAGGTGTTAAAGAAGTTAATAAAGTATAAGGGTTAGCAATCATTGGATACAAGTCTTTAATTACTTTATTAACTGCTCTTAAGTCTGACTGACACTTCTTCAGCTATCCGATCAGTAAAAAATTTTCTCTATGATCGGTCTGATCCCTTCCCTGTCTTCCCTTTTTAAGGGATATTGTTTAACCCTCACAGGCTGTTTTTTTTCTTTAAGTTTAATTTGTATTGGTTATGCACTCTTTGCTCTTCCTGGGGTACTAGAAGTTCAAACCCCAGGAAATACCTGATTTATTATTTTCTTGGTATTTTCTTCTTCATTTGTTGTTTTAATTTTTGGTTATTAACATTAAACTTAATAGTTCTACATATGGATGATCTTTTACCTCCAAACTAATTTCTCTATTTTTAAAAATTATTTTTGCTTCCAGCTGCTCTAGCAGATCCCTGCCCAAAAGTGCAGATGGAGCATTAGGCATATATAAAAACCAATAAATTCCCCATTGTTTTCCTGATTTATATTTCAGTGGTTTGCAAAAATATGCTTTTTCAGATTGGCCAGTTACTTTTTACTACAATATAATAATCTGTTACAGGGATTAAATTCTTATTCAATACAGAATATGTTGCCTTTGTATTTACTAAAAATTCTTTTTTTTTTCTTTTGGTTCCCTCTTCTTGATTACTATAAACTTTCCATGTTACATTAAACACAGTCTTTAAGTCTTGATTTGTTAAATTTTAAATCTTCTAAAATTTTGTTTAATGTTCCCTGTAAATTGTCTTAAAATAAATGTATTAGTTATTGTTTTCTTTCTTTAGTTTCAGGATCCAAGGTGATATGTCAACACATCGCGTTCCACAAATTGTCTAAAAATGTAAAGGGTGTTTAAAAAAATTGTTTAATAACATATAAGGCTGACCAGTTTATAGTCCTAAAAATTGTTTTTTTTCCAGCCTTCTTTACAGTATTTTTGATATCTTATTAATTGTTTAATTTTTGATTATTAGAATCTCACTTTGGACTTAAAAAAATATTTCTTTAACATCTTGCTATAATATTTTACAATCATTATTGGCTATATCTTCGGCTATTTTTAAAACTTGTTTTTCTGACTTTGTTAAAACCTCAAACAATAGTTAAATATCAACTCAATCAAAATTAAATCACTCTGATAATTTTTAGCCTCCTTTTTAAACTTTCAAATTTAAAAAAAAAATTTAATTAACATTGTTCTTTTACAAGTTACAATCACAGTTTTCTTTTGAGCAGGGAAACTCTTTAGAATAGGCTTTTGTCTCTTAGGCATATAACTTTATTAAAAGCTTGCTAGTTTTAAATAATAAAAGTTATATCACATATATATCACATTACTAAACCTTTTTTTGTTTAAACTTAACAAATAAAAAAAATTTACACAACACATTCAAAGGTCAAAGAAAATTTCACACAACACGTCAAACACTCAAAATGTTCAAAAATGTTAAAACTTTTCTCACTAAAGTTCAGTTTTAACATTGGCAGTTTTAAGTTAACGGAATTCACTGCGGGTCATTTTACGACTCTAAACAAATATAACTGCGGTCGGAGCACAATACGAAGTGAGGGCGTTAGTTTTAAGTCTGTGTTTCCGCTTCCTTTACACTACTAACCAGTGCCCTGTTTAAATGTTCATCTTCCTGTTAACAACTTTAAAAATTTATAAACTACTAGCTAAATCCCTTTTAAAACAAACATTAACAGCCAAACCTTTTAAAATTAATATGGGAGGGAGAGAAAAAATCTGCAGTTTAAAATCACAAGGTTGAATTTCTCTGCCGGTGTCGGATGTGATTTTAACTCTGCGTGTTTGTCCCCTTTCAAACACAAATTCAATAGCTTTTTACTTTTATAATAAACACGAGGAAAGGATAAAAACTTGTAGTTTAAAACTACAAAATCTACATTCTCCCACCAGCACCGCACTGTAAGTTTTTGCCGGCGCTGCAATGTAGTTTAAAATTACAAGCCTGAATTCCTTCACTTGCACCGCATGCAATCTAGCCTTGCGTGTTCGTTTTTCCTAATACGTCGCTTAAACTCTTGTTAAAAATGAGGTCCAGTCTCCTGTTAAAATTTAAAGGTTTAATAAAAGGACAATAAAGGGACAAGGTATAGGGCAAAAGGTTACAACGTCCAGGTGACGTTAGGAACTCTTGGCACGGAGCCAAGAGCACATCTGACATGGTGAAAATACTCTGTTTATATACTTTTCTTATTGCATCAGCCTATTACATATTCATAGACAAGTATACATATTCAAACTTTTCTCCGAACTATTTTACATTTTCCAGGTACTTGTTAGCATGGCTCCTCCTTGGGTCCGCCTTTTTAGAGCATGCGCAGTTTCTTTGGGGTTTCCCAATTCTTCCTTTGTCCATCGGTGTCCAGCAGATAGTTATTGTCGATAGGGATGTCCAGTCAGACGGTTATTTGTCAATAGGGATATCCTGTCAGATGGTTCCTTGTCGATAGAGATATCCTGGGACAGGAGCCTGTTACACCCATGCTTATCCAACTAAGGTTGCGGTTTAGTTATTTTAAGCTAGGTACATTTTAACACAGCTACATTAGCCACTACATTTAAGCTAAAACAAAAAGGCATTAAAGCATTAAAAATGATTATATTTCTATAACAAAAGCCACTTCCACAAGGACCAACATCATACACATAGCTTTCATTATTTGCGAAAAGCCAACACTATAATATGCATTTATAACACTCTCACCACCCTTATTCACACAATTCAAAACACACATACACCATACACTCTTTAACTAATTTTTTTATCCCACAACTCACGATTCAAACACAACACTAGCGCTCCAAGTTCCTCCGCTCTCCCGACATAGGTATCCTTCCGCGAATCAAGCCCAAACCTTAACATTTCTTACACAAATTTACTAACCCACTTTAAATACACATAATTCAAAGCACACATTACAAACTTTCACAAATCAGCACACACACAACTCACTACCAATGTGCAAATTAACCACACACAAAATCCACAAAACAAACGTCCGTAGTTTTATCTGAGTATCCGTACTTGTTCAACACCACATGCGCGTCAAACGGATGCCGAAGTACCTTCAGTGCATGTGTAGATGCACAACGCAAGTGTAGTATACGGACTACAACTCAATGGAAACGCCCAGGTCTTGCTCATGGCAAGTATTTCTATACCGTGAGTCGCTATACTATAACAACTTCTAAACTGTGCCGGAGCTGGTGGTATCCCCGTGCCGCAAACTGCTGTGTTAGCTGGAGCCGATAATACCTATCTGCGCTACAAGCTGCCGCGTTGTAGCAAGTTCCGCCGCCTCCGATTGCGTCGGGGCTGGCGGCACTTTTGCCCCGTGGTTTATTACGTTGTAGCAAGCCCGAACTGCACACACACACGATATAAAATTTGCTCTCCCCCATGAGAGACACATAACTATTATGTGTTAGCACAAGATTTTGCAAAACCAAACAAAAGCCGCTCGAAAACTGCCCCGCCCTCCTCCACGAGAGACGGAACCGAACGCGCAGAACCTGCTCTCTCTCTCTCTCCTCCACGAGAGACAAAAAGACCACTCTCCCCCATGGGAGTCAAAAACCTTCGCTGCTGTCACCAGCCCTGCTGTGAACACTTATTCTAAAACTGCCCCCCCACTCCCCCCCACCCCCCGCCTCCTTTACGAGAGACGGGGCACTACTTGTTCCCCTCCACGGGAGCTAAACGCGCGGACCCTGTTTTCCCGCTCCTCTATGAGAGACGAAAACCCCGCGGACCCTTAGAAACCAACAAACCCAGACTTTCGTTTCACACAGGACGTCTCGCTGTGATTTACCAACTGCCTATTTCGAGGTACCTTTTAACTCTTCTAAACATACCTTTTGTCCGTAAGTCCGGCAGTTCTGGTATTTCTCCGGAGTGTCAGTGAGCTGAAGGGACCCTCCCCTCCCGGAAAATTCCAGGCAGGAGCCAGAGGAGACTCCCAGGCCCCTGGCCCCTCGACTAGAAGGAGCTTTGTCCTGCCGCGCGGTCGCCAAATTAATTACTAAAATATGAGTATCGATCTAGCATCGATGCCCAACTCGAGACAGACAAAGACTCTCTAAGAGGGCTGTTAGAAAATGTATGTTTATTTCAGCGCCGGGCAACTGCGTCGGACAGCTCCCTAATACGCAGAGCAAAGCACAAAGCAATACAGGATCTATATGAAAGGAATGAAGAAACTTGTCTTCACAAACAGTGTCTGAAAGATAAGGCTGGCACCTAGAGATAAAAGAAACAATGGGGAGAATTCCATTGTAATTTACATTTACAATCAAGTCACAGGTCTACTGATGAGTAAAACTGATTATTGGAATATGAAAGGAACCAAGAAGGACCATTCCGGGAAAGACAAAGGGGGGGGAATACACATTGGGAAAAGGGGATCTGTATTAGGCGATTCCAGGAAGTCTGTGCCTCTCGAATACCTCAGCCAATGGGGAAAGAGAGAAGGGAAAATGCGGTCGGGAATTAGGATAAAAGGGAGGCTGCATCCCCCAAAATTTTGAGAGACCCCAGGGGAAATGCCCCATGGCCTCTCCGTTTATTCGAATAAGGTTACAGGACTCCTCTGTCTCCTTTTTGGACATAAACCTCTGGTGTTCGTGGGTTATTTTCCCCACAAATGGGGGCTTGATCCGGGATCCTTCCACCGTCCGGGGTGCGGCGGGCAGCGAGCGGAGCTGAAGGCACGCCTCACCCATTTTCGGTGATCAGCTCTCCTTGGTGCTGGCCGGCACCGGGCAATTGATTGGGTACCCGAGACGGTCCAGGAGACAGATGAGTGACGGACCAGGGGCGTCCGTGAAGAGTCCACAGGGAAGGACCACTGAAAATCTCACCGGTGAGTGAAATGGGATCTTTGGGGAACAAACCAGAGAGGGCACCCAGGGTGAGTTGCACAGGTTATACAAGGCACCCAGGGGGGGTTGCAAACGTAAAGCCGGGAAGAGGCCCCGGCAAAAGGGATGACAATCCCAAAATATCTCCAAAGAATCCCTTGTAAGAATCTTGAGTTGGTTTACACATTCTTCCAGAGGTAATTAAAGACACAGATGCCCGGGGGGGCAATAAGGGAGAGCTGAGAAGGGATCTCAGCAATCCATGCCCAGAGGGGGCAATAAGGAAAGTCGGGAAGGGGTCTCGACAATCCGTGCCCGGGGGGGCAGTAAAGGAAGTGTGGAGAAATAGTTAAGGCAAGTAACAGCGGAAGCTCTGTGATAAGGAAAGAGTGAGAAGTTCTTTACTTGATCTTCAAAATCTTCAGTCTAATACAGGGCTGGCTGCAAGTCTTTTGTATTCCCAGCTTTCAGGGAAGGGAAAGCAGGGCAGTGTTGTTCCTACCCCCCCACCCACTACACCTACCACCCACCTGAGCCATTAGCCGGGGTGGAGAATTTGGGTTTGTCCGCTTGCTATTCAGGACATCAAGGGGGTTTCTGTCGGAAGCTGGGGCTGGGAGGTCTGTGGGGGAGGTGCGGGACCAAGCCAAGGCTGTGGGACAGCCGGGCCTCAGTGCCAGGCGGGGCCTGACACCGCCAACCCCCGCGGGCAGGGGCTGCAGTGGCTCCCCGGGCCCATGAAGGTGCGGGACACCCCGGCCCCAGCCCGGCCCTGTGGCACTGTCGGCTGTGCCCGCCTGCTGAGCTGCGCCGCACCTGGGGCTATGCAGAGCTTGTAGTGCTGGGAGCCCCAGGACCAAAGGGAAGGGGGCGGCCACCAGGAATGAAACATTAGAAATGAATTGTTCAGGGTGTTGGGATCAGCTGTTATACCGGGAAGTCAACTGAAAAGTGTGTTTTCTAGTAAACACAGGAACTTCTCTATCCATGCCAAAGGAAGAACCAATTGCTCGAATGTTCTTTTCATAAGTGAGAAAAGATATGTGTGTGTGTTAATTTAAGTTTTACTGGCAAATAACAGTAACACGGGGATGCCCGTGAGAGCGCTAAATGTGTGTAGATGTGGAACAGAGCCACGTTGGAAGAGTTTTAATGCAGGAACACGGGGGAACACGGCAACCTGTTACTTGTTTTTCTGGGCTGTTGGACCCTGTAGCCAGGGGCTGACTTCATTTTCTGCAGAACTGTGCAGCCACAGTCCTGATGGTGACCAAGGCCGGAGAATTGACAATGGGAAGGTGTTTGATTGTTAAAGTTTCACATCAGGTTGGGGCTTTGTTGGCTGAGGGAGCCTCTAGGTGGATGACTGGCACTCAGTTATTGCAGTATGAGTCTTGTTTGGTGGAACAAGAGGATTTGGGGCTGAGGAGTAGAGAGGGGTCTGGCCCAGCCTCCTGTATGAACGGCCCTGGAGAGGAGGGCTGGGAAGAAACCCATGACTGCATTCAAGTAGTAAATCTCCAAGCCAGACCAGAGAGCATTTGCGAAACACTCCCTGGCCTGGGGGAGAAGGTGTGTTTATTGATGAGTCTTCAGCAGTGGTAGAGGGGCAGTTGCCACCCACATGGTCAGCTCAGACAGCTGAGCTGTGGGTGCGCTTGTGAGAGCCTGTGAATTTTATCGGGATAAACTAGTGAATGTTTTTACAAATTCTAAATATGCATATGGGTAATACATGCATTTGGGAAACTATGGGGAGAAGGAAGCTTATTAATCTGCAAGGGAAAAACATTAGCTCACGAGAACTCAATTACTCACTTATTGGGAAAGGTGGATTTACCAAGAGAAATAAAAATAAAAACTGTTAAGACATGAGGCAAGGTACTCAAAAGAGACAATAAGTAATTAACTAATCAATGAAAATGTTCAGAAAACAGAACTTTCGTCGAAGGTTTCTGAGTACCACCCTTTGCTCCCTGTTGCCAGAGGGAGGGGGGACGGGGTGGTATTGGTGCTGTATTTTCCACCAAGGGAGTTAGAGATAATTAAAGGTGATAGAGCAAAAGAAAAAGGGGGAAAATTGATTAACAAAGGATAGTAAAGAGTGGGTGCCAGGAACTTTGAGCATGTAAATGTTGAAACAACTCAATGAAGAAAGTAATTGTGCCTCTCCAGGATTGGCAAAGACCTTCTTCAAGATGTACTGCCATGAGTCTTTTTGTTTCATCAAAAGGGACTATTGAGGAGTGCCTGGCTAAAGTCAATTACCACCCTACAAAAGAAGTTGCAAGGCAGGGAAATAACCTTGAGCTATACTTCTTTCCATGGGTGTCAGGTGTACTTTACTGAGATGCCCCAGGCAAAGAGGGCTAAGATAGCCGCTGGTAGTGATATGCTGGCTGGCAGAGTAGCCAGAAGGGTTCCTAGTGACTTCAGTAACTATTTGATCAGTTAATGAAGTTGTGAAAACCGTGAATTTGGACAAAAGAACTAATTTTACAGGGGGATCATTCAAAAGATTATAACTGTTTTGAAAATTCAGTAAGACCTCCATACGCCTTAACACCCTGAAAATTCGGGTCAAGTAGAAAGGAAATCCTTACCCTAGTGGGGGGTGGAAATAAGTAATGTATATTTAAACCAGTCTATGGCTAGGATACTGTGTCTTGTGAAATCTCTTTGACAGGAAGCCCAGTTAACACAGATGCTGCCTTTGGACTTTACTGTTCTCAACATCCAACCAGGAGACTGGATCCTAGTTAAGGAGTGGAGAGAGGCACCACTGGTGGTGAAGTGGCGTGGACCTTTCCAAGTGTTGCTGACCACAGAAACAGCAATCAAGACAGCTGAACACGGGTGGACCTGTAAAAAATAGGTACGCCCAATTTATAGTAAAACAAGTATAAAATTTATTTAGTGTCCGAGAGTTCGAACACGCAATGCCACGATCAAAAAGGGAGACAGTGCCAAGCCCGGGGTTGGCACTGGGTGAACGCAGGTCTGACCTCTATGGCATCAGACCTCCCTCTGTTCACCCCGAATGCTTCCAACAGCTGGTTTATATACAGTTTTGACCATAAAGTCCGGATTTTGGTTATTGTTTCTGTCACTCAGCATATTCATGAAGCATGCTATTCATGAAACTGAGGTGGACAAAACGCATCCTGTGTTTGATTGATTTCTCATCACCAGGGGATGTTATCTGATGGCTCATGATGTTTCTTATCCTGGTCTGATCTGGTCGTTAACACCTGAGCTGGGAGGGGATTTTCGGAGATGGTCGATCAGTTCTGCCATCAGCTCTGCCGGGAAATTCTCCTTGGAAAATGTAGATATCAGGAATCGGCTTAATGTTTCCCGATGTGCCGCTGTTCTCTGTAATGCTGTCTTTGGGATGTAAATCATTTCCCTGGGCGAGGCCGCAATTCTTTTCTTGGGCAGGCTCTGCTCGTTCTAAAACTGGTTACAACTTAACTTTTTTAATATATATTTCGATATTACATATTTGAGCACGAATTTCCCGCTTTTATTTATAACAGACCCATCACACTCGGGTCAAGGTCACTGAAGCCCCAGAGATTTGGACATCTCGGCTGGAGGAGAAGGACGGGAGACCACGACTGACACTCCGCAAGAGTGGAACAGAGCAACAGCAGCCAGTGAGTGGACATTAGGGGAAGCCCTGTGTGCTACCCACAGACTGCTGAAATAATCTGTATGGACATCCCTCCTCTCAGATCTCCAGCCATTGCGGGGGGCTATACTTTGCTGTCATTGTAAGCTGCTTCTTGTGCTTTCACTCACCACAGGTGGTACAGAAGAAAATGTGAACATCAGATTAGAAAATCAGATTACACTGTTAGAATGTTTTTCTTAATAATCTTACCTTTATATTGTCAATTAAGTTTGGGCCAAAGGTGGGAGAATAAATTTTTAGTTTTAGGAGAAAAAGTAGCAAAAACCTTTAACCTTATTAATTGTTGGGTCTGCGGGGGGCCAGGAGAATCTGAAAACTGGCCATGGGTGGCCAGCCCAGTTGAACCTAAATGGTGGGTCAGCACCCTGAGTGATATCCATAATGGGACAGGATTTTGGGATGAAGATGGAAGTCCATGGCAACTTCATTCTTCTGAAAGAGGCATTTATTGCCTGAATAGAACAGGAGACGTATGTGTAGGAAAAAGTGTCTGTGACTGGACCTTATCCTTGGGTTTAGACTGTTGATCCCCTAACTGCCCTCCTTACGATTGATCCAAATATCAAGGCGGATGGAATCAGATACATGTTAAGCTCACTAATGCTAGTTGGGTAAGCTGTTCCTACCATAATTATCAAAGGGATTTTGAAGGCTGTAAAGCTGTGGGAAAAGACAAGTTTTTTGACCACTTATTTTTAAGCTGCCACCGAGATAATTCCACAAGTAGGACACATGTTGTCTGTGACTATCAGTGGAAGTGGCAACATCAGAACGGAACTTGAACCCTTTTTCGTACGTTCTGGTCCAGATCTAACCAAACAGATCTGGGATGTAACTGCAGGTGGAAACCTCATGTAGGAGCTTGGAAATGCAAATACTGTGGGTCTCATAATGGAGCAACTATTGTTGGAGGACCATTAGACACAGGAAACAAACTATATTTTGACCCACCAATTGATGATGAAAATTGGGAAGGTCCCTTTGCTAATGGGGCCTGGGCTTTAAAAGGGCATTATTGGATTTTTGGCCAAAAGGCCTATCACAAGTTACCTCCAAACTGGTCAGAGATATGTTATGTGGGGTATATTAGACCGTTGTTCTTTTTGCTACCACAAGTTCAGGGAAACCAGTTAGGAATCCAGGTATATGATGATCTAATTAGGGAAAAGCGGTCAATTAATACAGCCCTGGCTGGAGGAAGTACCCAAAAGTGGGGAAAAGATGAATGGCCCCCTGAAAGAATTATAAAGCACTATGGACCAGCCACTTGGAATCCTAATGAATTAATATCAGGTGCAAGGGAACCCATTTATAATTTAAATCGGATTATTAGATTACAAGCTGTTTTTGAAGTAATAAGTAACCAGACAGCTACAGCCTTTGACCTATTGGCTGACCAATCCACTCAGATGAGAAATGCAATATTTCAACACCGGATGGGATTAGATTATCTATTAGCAGAAGAAGAAGGAGTGTGTGGCAAATTAAATTACTCTAACTGCTGTTTGCAAATAGATGACAATGGAGAAGTAGTGAAACAAATAACTAAAGGAATAAGGAAGTTAGCACATATACCAGTCCAAACATGGAAAGGAGGAGAATGGGATATGTTTTTGTGGTTACCTGGTGGACTATGGGTTAAATAAATGGGTTTTTTTCCTCTTAAGTGCTATAGCAACTCTCATCTTCTTACCATGCATGATCCCTTGCTTAGTACAACTTATTCAACATGAAATCAAAGGGATGCAGGTAGTAGCCATGCCTGTAGATCCAGAGATGGCTAAAAAAGGACAAAAAAAGATGACGTCACTGCAAATAATGACAAAACCAAAAAGGACCCAGGAACAGAAAATTAAGTCAATGATAAATAAAGTTTGTAAAGACAGTTATTAAAATTAAAAGGGGAGGGATTGAAAGGAATGAAGAAACTTGTCTTCACGAACAGTGTCTGAAAGATAAGGCTGGCACCTAGAGATAAAAGAAACAATGGGGAGAATTCCATTGTAATTTACATTTACAATCAAGTCACAGGTCTACTGATGAGTAAAACTGATTATTGGAATATGAAAGGAACCAAGAAGGACCATTCCGGGAAAGACAAAGGGGGGGGAATACACATTGGGAAAAGGGGATCTGTATTAGGCGATTCCAGGAAGTCTGTGCCTCTCGAATACCTCAGCCAATGGGGAAAGAGAGAAGGGAAAATGCGGTCGGGAATTAGGATAAAAGGGAGGCTGCATCCCCCAAAATTTTGAGAGACCCCAGGGGAAATGCCCCATGGCCTCTCCGTTTATTCGAATAAGGTTACAGGACTCCTCTGTCTCCTTTTTGGACATAAACCTCTGGTGTTCGTGGGTTATTTTCCCCACAAATGGGGGCTTGATCCGGGATCCTTCCACCGTCCGGGGTGCGGCGGGCAGCGAGCGGAGCTGAAGGCACGCCTCACCCATTTTCGGTGATCAGCTCTCCTTGGTGCTGGCCGGCACCGGGCAATTGATTGGGTACCCGAGACGGTCCAGGAGACAGATGAGTGACGGACCAGGGGCGTCCGTGAAGAGTCCACAGGGAAGGACCACTGAAAATCTCACCGGTGAGTGAAATGGGATCTTTGGGGAACAAACCAGAGAGGGCACCCAGGGTGAGTTGCACAGGTTATACAAGGCACCCAGGGGGGGTTGCAAACGTAAAGCCGGGAAGAGGCCCCGGCAAAAGGGATGACAATCCCAAAATATCTCCAAAGAATCCCTTGTAAGAATCTTGAGTTGGTTTACACATTCTTCCAGAGGTAATTAAAGACACAGATGCCCGGGGGGGCAATAAGGGAGAGCTGAGAAGGGATCTCAGCAATCCATGCCCAGAGGGGGCAATAAGGAAAGTCGGGAAGGGGTCTCGACAATCCGTGCCCGGGGGGGCAGTAAAGGAAGTGTGGAGAAATAGTTAAGGCAAGTAACAGCGGAAGCTCTGTGATAAGGAAAGAGTGAGAAGTTCTTTACTTGATCTTCAAAATCTTCAGTCTAATACAGGGCTGGCTGCAAGTCTTTTGTATTCCCAGCTTTCAGGGAAGGGAAAGCAGGGCAGTGTTGTTCCTACCCCCCCACCCACTACACCTACCACCCACCTGAGCCATTAGCCGGGGTGGAGAATTTGGGTTTGTCCGCTTGCTATTCAGGACATCAAGGGGGTTTCTGTCGGAAGCTGGGGCTGGGAGGTCTGTGGGGGAGGTGCGGGACCAAGCCAAGGCTGTGGGACAGCCGGGCCTCAGTGCCAGGCGGGGCCTGACGCCGCCAACCCCCGCGGGCAGGGGCTGCAGTGGCTCCCCGGGCCCATGAAGGTGCGGGACACCCCGGCCCCAGCCCGGCCCTGTGGCACTGTCGGCTGTGCCCGCCTGCTGAGCTGCGCCGCACCTGGGGCTATGCAGAGCTTGTAGTGCTGGGAGCCCCAGGACCAAAGGGAAGGGGGCGGCCACCAGGAATGAAACATTAGAAATGAATTGTTCAGGGTGTTGGGATCAGCTGTTATACCGGGAAGTCAACTGAAAAGTGTGTTTTCTAGTAAACACAGGAACTTCTCTATCCATGCCAAAGGAAGAACCAATTGCTCGAATGTTCTTTTCATAAGTGAGAAAAGATATGTGTGTGTGTTAATTTAAGTTTTACTGGCAAATAACAGTAACACGGGGATGCCCGTGAGAGCGCTAAATGTGTGTAGATGTGGAACAGAGCCACGTTGGAAGAGTTTTAATGCAGGAACACGGGGGAACACGGCAACCTGTTACTTGTTTTTCTGGGCTGTTGGACCCTGTAGCCAGGGGCTGACTTCATTTTCTGCAGAACTGTGCAGCCACAGTCCTGATGGTGACCAAGGCCGGAGAATTGACAATGGGAAGGTGTTTGATTGTTAAAGTTTCACATCAGGTTGGGGCTTTGTTGGCTGAGGGAGCCTCTAGGTGGATGACTGGCACTCAGTTATTGCAGTATGAGTCTTGTTTGGTGGAACAAGAGGATTTGGGGCTGAGGAGTAGAGAGGGGTCTGGCCCAGCCTCCTGTATGAACGGCCCTGGAGAGGAGGGCTGGGAAGAAACCCATGACTGCATTCAAGTAGTAAATCTCCAAGCCAGACCAGAGAGCATTTGCGAAACACTCCCTGGCCTGGGGGAGAAGGTGTGTTTATTGATGAGTCTTCAGCAGTGGTAGAGGGGCAGTTGCCACCCACATGGTCAGCTCAGACAGCTGAGCTGTGGGTGCGCTTGTGAGAGCCTGTGAATTTTATCGGGATAAACTAGTGAATGTTTTTACAAATTCTAAATATGCATATGGGTAATACATGCATTTGGGAAACTATGGGGAGAAGGAAGCTTATTAATCTGCAAGGGAAAAACATTAGCTCACGAGAACTCAATTACTCACTTATTGGGAAAGGTGGATTTACCAAGAGAAATAAAAATAAAAACTGTTAAGACATGAGGCAAGGTACTCAAAAGAGACAATAAGTAATTAACTAATCAATGAAAATGTTCAGAAAACAGAACTTTCGTCGAAGGTTTCTGAGTACCACCCTTTGCTCCCTGTTGCCAGAGGGAGGGGGGACGGGGTGGTATTGGTGCTGTATTTTCCACCAAGGGAGTTAGAGATAATTAAAGGTGATAGAGCAAAAGAAAAAGGGGGAAAATTGATTAACAAAGGATAGTAAAGAGTGGGTGCCAGGAACTTTGAGCATGTAAATGTTGAAACAACTCAATGAAGAAAGTAATTGTGCCTCTCCAGGATTGGCAAAGACCTTCTTCAAGATGTACTGCCATGAGTCTTTTTGTTTCATCAAAAGGGACTATTGAGGAGTGCCTGGCTAAAGTCAATTACCACCCTACAAAAGAAGTTGCAAGGCAGGGAAATAACCTTGAGCTATACTTCTTTCCATGGGTGTCAGGTGTACTTTACTGAGATGCCCCAGGCAAAGAGGGCTAAGATAGCCGCTGGTAGTGATATGCTGGCTGGCAGAGTAGCCAGAAGGGTTCCTAGTGACTTCAGTAACTATTTGATCAGTTAATGAAGTTGTGAAAACCGTGAATTTGGACAAAAGAACTAATTTTACAGGGGGATCATTCAAAAGATTATAACTGTTTTGAAAATTCAGTAAGACCTCCATACGCCTTAACACCCTGAAAATTCGGGTCAAGTAGAAAGGAAATCCTTACCCTAGTGGGGGGTGGAAATAAGTAATGTATATTTAAACCAGTCTATGGCTAGGATACTGTGTCTTGTGAAATCTCTTTGACAGGAAGCCCAGTTAACACAGATGCTGCCTTTGGACTTTACTGTTCTCAACATCCAACCAGGAGACTGGATCCTAGTTAAGGAGTGGAGAGAGGCACCACTGGTGGTGAAGTGGCGTGGACCTTTCCAAGTGTTGCTGACCACAGAAACAGCAATCAAGACAGCTGAACACGGGTGGACCTGTAAAAAATAGGTACGCCCAATTTATAGTAAAACAAGTATAAAATTTATTTAGTGTCCGAGAGTTCGAACACGCAATGCCACGATCAAAAAGGGAGACAGTGCCAAGCCCGGGGTTGGCACTGGGTGAACGCAGGTCTGACCTCTATGGCATCAGACCTCCCTCTGTTCACCCCGAATGCTTCCAACAGCTGGTTTATATACAGTTTTGACCATAAAGTCCGGATTTTGGTTATTGTTTCTGTCACTCAGCATATTCATGAAGCATGCTATTCATGAAACTGAGGTGGACAAAACGCATCCTGTGTTTGATTGATTTCTCATCACCAGGGGATGTTATCTGATGGCTCATGATGTTTCTTATCCTGGTCTGATCTGGTCGTTAACACCTGAGCTGGGAGGGGATTTTCGGAGATGGTCGATCAGTTCTGCCATCAGCTCTGCCGGGAAATTCTCCTTGGAAAATGTAGATATCAGGAGTCGGCTTAATGTTTTCCTGATGTGCCGCCGTTCTCTGTAATGCTGTCTTTGGGATGTAAATCAGTTCCCTGGGCGAGGCCACAATTCTTTTCTTGGGCAGGCTCTGCTTGTTCTAAAACTGGTTACAACTTAACTTTTTTAGTATATATTTCGATATTACATATTTGAGCACGAATTTCCCGCTTTTATTTATAACAGACCCATCACACTCGGGTCAAGGTCACTGAAGCCCCAGAGATTTGGACATCTCGGCTGGAGGAGAAGGACGGGAGACCACGACTGACACTCCGCAAGAGTGGAACAGAGCAACAGCAGCCAGTGAGTGGACATTAGGGGAAGCCCTGTGTGCTACCCACAGACTGCTGAAATAATCTGTATGGACATCCCTCCTCTCAGATCTCCAGCCATTGCGGGGGGCTATACTTTGCTGTCATTGTAAGCTGCTTCTTGTGCTTTCACTCACCACAGGTGGTACAGAAGAAAATGTGAACATCAGATTAGAAAATCAGATTACACTGTTAGAATGTTTTTCTTAATAATCTTACCTTTATATTGTCAATTAAGTTTGGGCCAAAGGTGGGAGAATAAATTTTTAGTTTTAGGAGAAAAAGTAGCAAAAACCTTTAACCTTATTAATTGTTGGGTCTGCGGGGGGCCAGGAGAATCTGAAAACTGGCCATGGGTGGCCAGCCCAGTTGAACCTAAATGGTGGGTCAGCACCCTGAGTGATATCCATAATGGGACAGGATTTTGGGATGAAGATGGAAGTCCATGGCAACTTCATTCTTCTGAAAGAGGCATTTATTGCCTGAATAGAACAGGAGACGTATGTGTAGGAAAAAGTGTCTGTGACTGGACCTTATCCTTGGGTTTAGACTGTTGATCCCCTAACTGCCCTCCTTACGATTGATCCAAATATCAAGGCGGATGGAATCAGATACATGTTAAGCTCACTAATGCTAGTTGGGTAAGCTGTTCCTACCATAATTATCAAAGGGATTTTGAAGGCTGTAAAGCTGTGGGAAAAGACAAGTTTTTTGACCACTTATTTTTAAGCTGCCACCGAGATAATTCCACAAGTAGGACACATGTTGTCTGTGACTATCAGTGGAAGTGGCAACATCAGAACGGAACTTGAACCCTTTTTCGTACGTTCTGGTCCAGATCTAACCAAACAGATCTGGGATGTAACTGCAGGTGGAAACCTCATGTAGGAGCTTGGAAATGCAAATACTGTGGGTCTCATAATGGAGCAACTATTGTTGGAGGACCATTAGACACAGGAAACAAACTATATTTTGACCCACCAATTGATGATGAAAATTGGGAAGGTCCCTTTGCTAATGGGGCCTGGGCTTTAAAAGGGCATTATTGGATTTTTGGCCAAAAGGCCTATCACAAGTTACCTCCAAACTGGTCAGAGATATGTTATGTGGGGTATATTAGACCGTTGTTCTTTTTGCTACCACAAGTTCAGGGAAACCAGTTAGGAATCCAGGTATATGATGATCTAATTAGGGAAAAGCGGTCAATTAATACAGCCCTGGCTGGAGGAAGTACCCAAAAGTGGGGAAAAGATGAATGGCCCCCTGAAAGAATTATAAAGCACTATGGACCAGCCACTTGGAATCCTAATGAATTAATATCAGGTGCAAGGGAACCCATTTATAATTTAAATCGGATTATTAGATTACAAGCTGTTTTTGAAGTAATAAGTAACCAGACAGCTACAGCCTTTGACCTATTGGCTGACCAATCCACTCAGATGAGAAATGCAATATTTCAACACCGGATGGGATTAGATTATCTATTAGCAGAAGAAGAAGGAGTGTGTGGCAAATTAAATTACTCTAACTGCTGTTTGCAAATAGATGACAATGGAGAAGTAGTGAAACAAATAACTAAAGGAATAAGGAAGTTAGCACATATACCAGTCCAAACATGGAAAGGAGGAGAATGGGATATGTTTTTGTGGTTACCTGGTGGACTATGGGTTAAATAAATGGGTTTTTTTCCTCTTAAGTGCTATAGCAACTCTCATCTTCTTACCATGCATGATCCCTTGCTTAGTACAACTTATTCAACATGAAATCAAAGGGATGCAGGTAGTAGCCATGCCTGTAGATCCAGAGATGGCTAAAAAAGGACAAAAAAAGATGACGTCACTGCAAATAATGACAAAACCAAAAAGGACCCAGGAACAGAAAATTAAGTCAATGATAAATAAAGTTTGTAAAGACAGTTATTAAAATTAAAAGGGGAGGGATTGAAAGGAATGAAGAAACTTGTCTTCACGAACAGTGTCTGAAAGATAAGGCTGGCACCTAGAGATAAAAGAAACAATGGGGAGAATTCCATTGTAATTTACATTTACAATCAAGTCACAGGTCTACTGATGAGTAAAACTGATTATTGGAATATGAAAGGAACCAAGAAGGACCATTCCGGGAAAGACAAAGGGGGGGGAATACACATTGGGAAAAGGGGATCTGTATTAGGCGATTCCAGGAAGTCTGTGCCTCTCGAATACCTCAGCCAATGGGGAAAGAGAGAAGGGAAAATGCGGTCGGGAATTAGGATAAAAGGGAGGCTGCATCCCCCAAAATTTTGAGAGACCCCAGGGGAAATGCCCCATGGCCTCTCCGTTTATTCGAATAAGGTTACAGGACTCCTCTGTCTCCTTTTTGGACATAAACCTCTGGTGTTCGTGGGTTATTTTCCCCACAAATGGGGGCTTGATCCGGGATCCTTCCACCGTCCGGGGTGCGGCGGGCAGCGAGCGGAGCTGAAGGCACGCCTCACCCATTTTCGGTGATCAGCTCTCCTTGGTGCTGGCCGGCACCGGGCAATTGATTGGGTACCCGAGACGGTCCAGGAGACAGATGAGTGACGGACCAGGGGCGTCCGTGAAGAGTCCACAGGGAAGGACCACTGAAAATCTCACCGGTGAGTGAAATGGGATCTTTGGGGAACAAACCAGAGAGGGCACCCAGGGTGAGTTGCACAGGTTATACAAGGCACCCAGGGGGGGTTGCAAACGTAAAGCCGGGAAGAGGCCCCGGCAAAAGGGATGACAATCCCAAAATATCTCCAAAGAATCCCTTGTAAGAATCTTGAGTTGGTTTACACATTCTTCCAGAGGTAATTAAAGACACAGATGCCCGGGGGGGCAATAAGGGAGAGCTGAGAAGGGATCTCAGCAATCCATGCCCAGAGGGGGCAATAAGGAAAGTCGGGAAGGGGTCTCGACAATCCGTGCCCGGGGGGGCAGTAAAGGAAGTGTGGAGAAATAGTTAAGGCAAGTAACAGCGGAAGCTCTGTGATAAGGAAAGAGTGAGAAGTTCTTTACTTGATCTTCAAAATCTTCAGTCTAATACAGGGCTGGCTGCAAGTCTTTTGTATTCCCAGCTTTCAGGGAAGGGAAAGCAGGGCAGTGTTGTTCCTACCCCCCCACCCACTACACCTACCACCCACCTGAGCCATTAGCCGGGGTGGAGAATTTGGGTTTGTCCGCTTGCTATTCAGGACATCAAGGGGGTTTCTGTCGGAAGCTGGGGCTGGGAGGTCTGTGGGGGAGGTGCGGGACCAAGCCAAGGCTGTGGGACAGCCGGGCCTCAGTGCCAGGCGGGGCCTGACACCGCCAACCCCCGCGGGCAGGGGCTGCAGTGGCTCCCCGGGCCCATGAAGGTGCGGGACACCCCGGCCCCAGCCCGGCCCTGTGGCACTGTCGGCTGTGCCCGCCTGCTGAGCTGCGCCGCACCTGGGGCTATGCAGAGCTTGTAGTGCTGGGAGCCCCAGGACCAAAGGGAAGGGGGCGGCCACCAGGAATGAAACATTAGAAATGAATTGTTCAGGGTGTTGGGATCAGCTGTTATACCGGGAAGTCAACTGAAAAGTGTGTTTTCTAGTAAACACAGGAACTTCTCTATCCATGCCAAAGGAAGAACCAATTGCTCGAATGTTCTTTTCATAAGTGAGAAAAGATATGTGTGTGTGTTAATTTAAGTTTTACTGGCAAATAACAGTAACACGGGGATGCCCGTGAGAGCGCTAAATGTGTGTAGATGTGGAACAGAGCCACGTTGGAAGAGTTTTAATGCAGGAACACGGGGGAACACGGCAACCTGTTACTTGTTTTTCTGGGCTGTTGGACCCTGTAGCCAGGGGCTGACTTCATTTTCTGCAGAACTGTGCAGCCACAGTCCTGATGGTGACCAAGGCCGGAGAATTGACAATGGGAAGGTGTTTGATTGTTAAAGTTTCACATCAGGTTGGGGCTTTGTTGGCTGAGGGAGCCTCTAGGTGGATGACTGGCACTCAGTTATTGCAGTATGAGTCTTGTTTGGTGGAACAAGAGGATTTGGGGCTGAGGAGTAGAGAGGGGTCTGGCCCAGCCTCCTGTATGAACGGCCCTGGAGAGGAGGGCTGGGAAGAAACCCATGACTGCATTCAAGTAGTAAATCTCCAAGCCAGACCAGAGAGCATTTGCGAAACACTCCCTGGCCTGGGGGAGAAGGTGTGTTTATTGATGAGTCTTCAGCAGTGGTAGAGGGGCAGTTGCCACCCACATGGTCAGCTCAGACAGCTGAGCTGTGGGTGCGCTTGTGAGAGCCTGTGAATTTTATCGGGATAAACTAGTGAATGTTTTTACAAATTCTAAATATGCATATGGGTAATACATGCATTTGGGAAACTATGGGGAGAAGGAAGCTTATTAATCTGCAAGGGAAAAACATTAGCTCACGAGAACTCAATTACTCACTTATTGGGAAAGGTGGATTTACCAAGAGAAATAAAAATAAAAACTGTTAAGACATGAGGCAAGGTACTCAAAAGAGACAATAAGTAATTAACTAATCAATGAAAATGTTCAGAAAACAGAACTTTCGTCGAAGGTTTCTGAGTACCACCCTTTGCTCCCTGTTGCCAGAGGGAGGGGGGACGGGGTGGTATTGGTGCTGTATTTTCCACCAAGGGAGTTAGAGATAATTAAAGGTGATAGAGCAAAAGAAAAAGGGGGAAAATTGATTAACAAAGGATAGTAAAGAGTGGGTGCCAGGAACTTTGAGCATGTAAATGTTGAAACAACTCAATGAAGAAAGTAATTGTGCCTCTCCAGGATTGGCAAAGACCTTCTTCAAGATGTACTGCCATGAGTCTTTTTGTTTCATCAAAAGGGACTATTGAGGAGTGCCTGGCTAAAGTCAATTACCACCCTACAAAAGAAGTTGCAAGGCAGGGAAATAACCTTGAGCTATACTTCTTTCCATGGGTGTCAGGTGTACTTTACTGAGATGCCCCAGGCAAAGAGGGCTAAGATAGCCGCTGGTAGTGATATGCTGGCTGGCAGAGTAGCCAGAAGGGTTCCTAGTGACTTCAGTAACTATTTGATCAGTTAATGAAGTTGTGAAAACCGTGAATTTGGACAAAAGAACTAATTTTACAGGGGGATCATTCAAAAGATTATAACTGTTTTGAAAATTCAGTAAGACCTCCATACGCCTTAACACCCTGAAAATTCGGGTCAAGTAGAAAGGAAATCCTTACCCTAGTGGGGGGTGGAAATAAGTAATGTATATTTAAACCAGTCTATGGCTAGGATACTGTGTCTTGTGAAATCTCTTTGACAGGAAGCCCAGTTAACACAGATGCTGCCTTTGGACTTTACTGTTCTCAACATCCAACCAGGAGACTGGATCCTAGTTAAGGAGTGGAGAGAGGCACCACTGGTGGTGAAGTGGCGTGGACCTTTCCAAGTGTTGCTGACCACAGAAACAGCAATCAAGACAGCTGAACACGGGTGGACCTGTAAAAAATAGGTACGCCCAATTTATAGTAAAACAAGTATAAAATTTATTTAGTGTCCGAGAGTTCGAACACGCAATGCCACGATCAAAAAGGGAGACAGTGCCAAGCCCGGGGTTGGCACTGGGTGAACGCAGGTCTGACCTCTATGGCATCAGACCTCCCTCTGTTCACCCCGAATGCTTCCAACAGCTGGTTTATATACAGTTTTGACCATAAAGTCCGGATTTTGGTTATTGTTTCTGTCACTCAGCATATTCATGAAGCATGCTATTCATGAAACTGAGGTGGACAAAACGCATCCTGTGTTTGATTGATTTCTCATCACCAGGGGATGTTATCTGATGGCTCATGATGTTTCTTATCCTGGTCTGATCTGGTCGTTAACACCTGAGCTGGGAGGGGATTTTCGGAGATGGTCGATCAGTTCTGCCATCAGCTCTGCCGGGAAATTCTCCTTGGAAAATGTAGATATCAGGAATCGGCTTAATGTTTCCCGATGTGCCGCTGTTCTCTGTAATGCTGTCTTTGGGATGTAAATCATTTCCCTGGGCGAGGCCGCAATTCTTTTCTTGGGCAGGCTCTGCTCGTTCTAAAACTGGTTACAACTTAACTTTTTTAATATATATTTCGATATTACATATTTGAGCACGAATTTCCCGCTTTTATTTATAACAGACCCATCACACTCGGGTCAAGGTCACTGAAGCCCCAGAGATTTGGACATCTCGGCTGGAGGAGAAGGACGGGAGACCACGACTGACACTCCGCAAGAGTGGAACAGAGCAACAGCAGCCAGTGAGTGGACATTAGGGGAAGCCCTGTGTGCTACCCACAGACTGCTGAAATAATCTGTATGGACATCCCTCCTCTCAGATCTCCAGCCATTGCGGGGGGCTATACTTTGCTGTCATTGTAAGCTGCTTCTTGTGCTTTCACTCACCACAGGTGGTACAGAAGAAAATGTGAACATCAGATTAGAAAATCAGATTACACTGTTAGAATGTTTTTCTTAATAATCTTACCTTTATATTGTCAATTAAGTTTGGGCCAAAGGTGGGAGAATAAATTTTTAGTTTTAGGAGAAAAAGTAGCAAAAACCTTTAACCTTATTAATTGTTGGGTCTGCGGGGGGCCAGGAGAATCTGAAAACTGGCCATGGGTGGCCAGCCCAGTTGAACCTAAATGGTGGGTCAGCACCCTGAGTGATATCCATAATGGGACAGGATTTTGGGATGAAGATGGAAGTCCATGGCAACTTCATTCTTCTGAAAGAGGCATTTATTGCCTGAATAGAACAGGAGACGTATGTGTAGGAAAAAGTGTCTGTGACTGGACCTTATCCTTGGGTTTAGACTGTTGATCCCCTAACTGCCCTCCTTACGATTGATCCAAATATCAAGGCGGATGGAATCAGATACATGTTAAGCTCACTAATGCTAGTTGGGTAAGCTGTTCCTACCATAATTATCAAAGGGATTTTGAAGGCTGTAAAGCTGTGGGAAAAGACAAGTTTTTTGACCACTTATTTTTAAGCTGCCACCGAGATAATTCCACAAGTAGGACACATGTTGTCTGTGACTATCAGTGGAAGTGGCAACATCAGAACGGAACTTGAACCCTTTTTCGTACGTTCTGGTCCAGATCTAACCAAACAGATCTGGGATGTAACTGCAGGTGGAAACCTCATGTAGGAGCTTGGAAATGCAAATACTGTGGGTCTCATAATGGAGCAACTATTGTTGGAGGACCATTAGACACAGGAAACAAACTATATTTTGACCCACCAATTGATGATGAAAATTGGGAAGGTCCCTTTGCTAATGGGGCCTGGGCTTTAAAAGGGCATTATTGGATTTTTGGCCAAAAGGCCTATCACAAGTTACCTCCAAACTGGTCAGAGATATGTTATGTGGGGTATATTAGACCGTTGTTCTTTTTGCTACCACAAGTTCAGGGAAACCAGTTAGGAATCCAGGTATATGATGATCTAATTAGGGAAAAGCGGTCAATTAATACAGCCCTGGCTGGAGGAAGTACCCAAAAGTGGGGAAAAGATGAATGGCCCCCTGAAAGAATTATAAAGCACTATGGACCAGCCACTTGGAATCCTAATGAATTAATATCAGGTGCAAGGGAACCCATTTATAATTTAAATCGGATTATTAGATTACAAGCTGTTTTTGAAGTAATAAGTAACCAGACAGCTACAGCCTTTGACCTATTGGCTGACCAATCCACTCAGATGAGAAATGCAATATTTCAACACCGGATGGGATTAGATTATCTATTAGCAGAAGAAGAAGGAGTGTGTGGCAAATTAAATTACTCTAACTGCTGTTTGCAAATAGATGACAATGGAGAAGTAGTGAAACAAATAACTAAAGGAATAAGGAAGTTAGCACATATACCAGTCCAAACATGGAAAGGAGGAGAATGGGATATGTTTTTGTGGTTACCTGGTGGACTATGGGTTAAATAAATGGGTTTTTTTCCTCTTAAGTGCTATAGCAACTCTCATCTTCTTACCATGCATGATCCCTTGCTTAGTACAACTTATTCAACATGAAATCAAAGGGATGCAGGTAGTAGCCATGCCTGTAGATCCAGAGATGGCTAAAAAAGGACAAAAAAAGATGACGTCACTGCAAATAATGACAAAACCAAAAAGGACCCAGGAACAGAAAATTAAGTCAATGATAAATAAAGTTTGTAAAGACAGTTATTAAAATTAAAAGGGGAGGGATTGAAAGGAATGAAGAAACTTGTCTTCACGAACAGTGTCTGAAAGATAAGGCTGGCACCTAGAGATAAAAGAAACAATGGGGAGAATTCCATTGTAATTTACATTTACAATCAAGTCACAGGTCTACTGATGAGTAAAACTGATTATTGGAATATGAAAGGAACCAAGAAGGACCATTCCGGGAAAGACAAAGGGGGGGGAATACACATTGGGAAAAGGGGATCTGTATTAGGCGATTCCAGGAAGTCTGTGCCTCTCGAATACCTCAGCCAATGGGGAAAGAGAGAAGGGAAAATGCGGTCGGGAATTAGGATAAAAGGGAGGCTGCATCCCCCAAAATTTTGAGAGACCCCAGGGGAAATGCCCCATGGCCTCTCCGTTTATTCGAATAAGGTTACAGGACTCCTCTGTCTCCTTTTTGGACATAAACCTCTGGTGTTCGTGGGTTATTTTCCCCACAAATGGGGGCTTGATCCGGGATCCTTCCACCGTCCGGGGTGCGGCGGGCAGCGAGCGGAGCTGAAGGCACGCCTCACCCATTTTCGGTGATCAGCTCTCCTTGGTGCTGGCCGGCACCGGGCAATTGATTGGGTACCCGAGACGGTCCAGGAGACAGATGAGTGACGGACCAGGGGCGTCCGTGAAGAGTCCACAGGGAAGGACCACTGAAAATCTCACCGGTGAGTGAAATGGGATCTTTGGGGAACAAACCAGAGAGGGCACCCAGGGTGAGTTGCACAGGTTATACAAGGCACCCAGGGGGGGTTGCAAACGTAAAGCCGGGAAGAGGCCCCGGCAAAAGGGATGACAATCCCAAAATATCTCCAAAGAATCCCTTGTAAGAATCTTGAGTTGGTTTACACATTCTTCCAGAGGTAATTAAAGACACAGATGCCCGGGGGGGCAATAAGGGAGAGCTGAGAAGGGATCTCAGCAATCCATGCCCAGAGGGGGCAATAAGGAAAGTCGGGAAGGGGTCTCGACAATCCGTGCCCGGGGGGGCAGTAAAGGAAGTGTGGAGAAATAGTTAAGGCAAGTAACAGCGGAAGCTCTGTGATAAGGAAAGAGTGAGAAGTTCTTTACTTGATCTTCAAAATCTTCAGTCTAATACAGGGCTGGCTGCAAGTCTTTTGTATTCCCAGCTTTCAGGGAAGGGAAAGCAGGGCAGTGTTGTTCCTACCCCCCCACCCACTACACCTACCACCCACCTGAGCCATTAGCCGGGGTGGAGAATTTGGGTTTGTCCGCTTGCTATTCAGGACATCAAGGGGGTTTCTGTCGGAAGCTGGGGCTGGGAGGTCTGTGGGGGAGGTGCGGGACCAAGCCAAGGCTGTGGGACAGCCGGGCCTCAGTGCCAGGCGGGGCCTGACACCGCCAACCCCCGCGGGCAGGGGCTGCAGTGGCTCCCCGGGCCCATGAAGGTGCGGGACACCCCGGCCCCAGCCCGGCCCTGTGGCACTGTCGGCTGTGCCCGCCTGCTGAGCTGCGCCGCACCTGGGGCTATGCAGAGCTTGTAGTGCTGGGAGCCCCAGGACCAAAGGGAAGGGGGCGGCCACCAGGAATGAAACATTAGAAATGAATTGTTCAGGGTGTTGGGATCAGCTGTTATACCGGGAAGTCAACTGAAAAGTGTGTTTTCTAGTAAACACAGGAACTTCTCTATCCATGCCAAAGGAAGAACCAATTGCTCGAATGTTCTTTTCATAAGTGAGAAAAGATATGTGTGTGTGTTAATTTAAGTTTTACTGGCAAATAACAGTAACACGGGGATGCCCGTGAGAGCGCTAAATGTGTGTAGATGTGGAACAGAGCCACGTTGGAAGAGTTTTAATGCAGGAACACGGGGGAACACGGCAACCTGTTACTTGTTTTTCTGGGCTGTTGGACCCTGTAGCCAGGGGCTGACTTCATTTTCTGCAGAACTGTGCAGCCACAGTCCTGATGGTGACCAAGGCCGGAGAATTGACAATGGGAAGGTGTTTGATTGTTAAAGTTTCACATCAGGTTGGGGCTTTGTTGGCTGAGGGAGCCTCTAGGTGGATGACTGGCACTCAGTTATTGCAGTATGAGTCTTGTTTGGTGGAACAAGAGGATTTGGGGCTGAGGAGTAGAGAGGGGTCTGGCCCAGCCTCCTGTATGAACGGCCCTGGAGAGGAGGGCTGGGAAGAAACCCATGACTGCATTCAAGTAGTAAATCTCCAAGCCAGACCAGAGAGCATTTGCGAAACACTCCCTGGCCTGGGGGAGAAGGTGTGTTTATTGATGAGTCTTCAGCAGTGGTAGAGGGGCAGTTGCCACCCACATGGTCAGCTCAGACAGCTGAGCTGTGGGTGCGCTTGTGAGAGCCTGTGAATTTTATCGGGATAAACTAGTGAATGTTTTTACAAATTCTAAATATGCATATGGGTAATACATGCATTTGGGAAACTATGGGGAGAAGGAAGCTTATTAATCTGCAAGGGAAAAACATTAGCTCACGAGAACTCAATTACTCACTTATTGGGAAAGGTGGATTTACCAAGAGAAATAAAAATAAAAACTGTTAAGACATGAGGCAAGGTACTCAAAAGAGACAATAAGTAATTAACTAATCAATGAAAATGTTCAGAAAACAGAACTTTCGTCGAAGGTTTCTGAGTACCACCCTTTGCTCCCTGTTGCCAGAGGGAGGGGGGACGGGGTGGTATTGGTGCTGTATTTTCCACCAAGGGAGTTAGAGATAATTAAAGGTGATAGAGCAAAAGAAAAAGGGGGAAAATTGATTAACAAAGGATAGTAAAGAGTGGGTGCCAGGAACTTTGAGCATGTAAATGTTGAAACAACTCAATGAAGAAAGTAATTGTGCCTCTCCAGGATTGGCAAAGACCTTCTTCAAGATGTACTGCCATGAGTCTTTTTGTTTCATCAAAAGGGACTATTGAGGAGTGCCTGGCTAAAGTCAATTACCACCCTACAAAAGAAGTTGCAAGGCAGGGAAATAACCTTGAGCTATACTTCTTTCCATGGGTGTCAGGTGTACTTTACTGAGATGCCCCAGGCAAAGAGGGCTAAGATAGCCGCTGGTAGTGATATGCTGGCTGGCAGAGTAGCCAGAAGGGTTCCTAGTGACTTCAGTAACTATTTGATCAGTTAATGAAGTTGTGAAAACCGTGAATTTGGACAAAAGAACTAATTTTACAGGGGGATCATTCAAAAGATTATAACTGTTTTGAAAATTCAGTAAGACCTCCATACGCCTTAACACCCTGAAAATTCGGGTCAAGTAGAAAGGAAATCCTTACCCTAGTGGGGGGTGGAAATAAGTAATGTATATTTAAACCAGTCTATGGCTAGGATACTGTGTCTTGTGAAATCTCTTTGACAGGAAGCCCAGTTAACACAGATGCTGCCTTTGGACTTTACTGTTCTCAACATCCAACCAGGAGACTGGATCCTAGTTAAGGAGTGGAGAGAGGCACCACTGGTGGTGAAGTGGCGTGGACCTTTCCAAGTGTTGCTGACCACAGAAACAGCAATCAAGACAGCTGAACACGGGTGGACCTGTAAAAAATAGGTACGCCCAATTTATAGTAAAACAAGTATAAAATTTATTTAGTGTCCGAGAGTTCGAACACGCAATGCCACGATCAAAAAGGGAGACAGTGCCAAGCCCGGGGTTGGCACTGGGTGAACGCAGGTCTGACCTCTATGGCATCAGACCTCCCTCTGTTCACCCCGAATGCTTCCAACAGCTGGTTTATATACAGTTTTGACCATAAAGTCCGGATTTTGGTTATTGTTTCTGTCACTCAGCATATTCATGAAGCATGCTATTCATGAAACTGAGGTGGACAAAACGCATCCTGTGTTTGATTGATTTCTCATCACCAGGGGATGTTATCTGATGGCTCATGATGTTTCTTATCCTGGTCTGATCTGGTCGTTAACACCTGAGCTGGGAGGGGATTTTCGGAGATGGTCGATCAGTTCTGCCATCAGCTCTGCCGGGAAATTCTCCTTGGAAAATGTAGATATCAGGAATCGGCTTAATGTTTCCCGATGTGCCGCTGTTCTCTGTAATGCTGTCTTTGGGATGTAAATCATTTCCCTGGGCGAGGCCGCAATTCTTTTCTTGGGCAGGCTCTGCTCGTTCTAAAACTGGTTACAACTTAACTTTTTTAATATATATTTCGATATTACATATTTGAGCACGAATTTCCCGCTTTTATTTATATAACAGACCCATCACACTCGGGTCAAGGTCACTGAAGCCCCAGAGATTTGGACATCTCGGCTGGAGGAGAAGGACGGGAGACCACGACTGACACTCCGCAAGAGTGGAACAGAGCAACAGCAGCCAGTGAGTGGACATTAGGGGAAGCCCTGTGTGCTACCCACAGACTGCTGAAATAATCTGTATGGACATCCCTCCTCTCAGATCTCCAGCCATTGCGGGGGGCTATACTTTGCTGTCATTGTAAGCTGCTTCTTGTGCTTTCACTCACCACAGGTGGTACAGAAGAAAATGTGAACATCAGATTAGAAAATCAGATTACACTGTTAGAATGTTTTTCTTAATAATCTTACCTTTATATTGTCAATTAAGTTTGGGCCAAAGGTGGGAGAATAAATTTTTAGTTTTAGGAGAAAAAGTAGCAAAAACCTTTAACCTTATTAATTGTTGGGTCTGCGGGGGGCCAGGAGAATCTGAAAACTGGCCATGGGTGGCCAGCCCAGTTGAACCTAAATGGTGGGTCAGCACCCTGAGTGATATCCATAATGGGACAGGATTTTGGGATGAAGATGGAAGTCCATGGCAACTTCATTCTTCTGAAAGAGGCATTTATTGCCTGAATAGAACAGGAGACGTATGTGTAGGAAAAAGTGTCTGTGACTGGACCTTATCCTTGGGTTTAGACTGTTGATCCCCTAACTGCCCTCCTTACGATTGATCCAAATATCAAGGCGGATGGAATCAGATACATGTTAAGCTCACTAATGCTAGTTGGGTAAGCTGTTCCTACCATAATTATCAAAGGGATTTTGAAGGCTGTAAAGCTGTGGGAAAAGACAAGTTTTTTGACCACTTATTTTTAAGCTGCCACCGAGATAATTCCACAAGTAGGACACATGTTGTCTGTGACTATCAGTGGAAGTGGCAACATCAGAACGGAACTTGAACCCTTTTTCGTACGTTCTGGTCCAGATCTAACCAAACAGATCTGGGATGTAACTGCAGGTGGAAACCTCATGTAGGAGCTTGGAAATGCAAATACTGTGGGTCTCATAATGGAGCAACTATTGTTGGAGGACCATTAGACACAGGAAACAAACTATATTTTGACCCACCAATTGATGATGAAAATTGGGAAGGTCCCTTTGCTAATGGGGCCTGGGCTTTAAAAGGGCATTATTGGATTTTTGGCCAAAAGGCCTATCACAAGTTACCTCCAAACTGGTCAGAGATATGTTATGTGGGGTATATTAGACCGTTGTTCTTTTTGCTACCACAAGTTCAGGGAAACCAGTTAGGAATCCAGGTATATGATGATCTAATTAGGGAAAAGCGGTCAATTAATACAGCCCTGGCTGGAGGAAGTACCCAAAAGTGGGGAAAAGATGAATGGCCCCCTGAAAGAATTATAAAGCACTATGGACCAGCCACTTGGAATCCTAATGAATTAATATCAGGTGCAAGGGAACCCATTTATAATTTAAATCGGATTATTAGATTACAAGCTGTTTTTGAAGTAATAAGTAACCAGACAGCTACAGCCTTTGACCTATTGGCTGACCAATCCACTCAGATGAGAAATGCAATATTTCAACACCGGATGGGATTAGATTATCTATTAGCAGAAGAAGAAGGAGTGTGTGGCAAATTAAATTACTCTAACTGCTGTTTGCAAATAGATGACAATGGAGAAGTAGTGAAACAAATAACTAAAGGAATAAGGAAGTTAGCACATATACCAGTCCAAACATGGAAAGGAGGAGAATGGGATATGTTTTTGTGGTTACCTGGTGGACTATGGGTTAAATAAATGGGTTTTTTTCCTCTTAAGTGCTATAGCAACTCTCATCTTCTTACCATGCATGATCCCTTGCTTAGTACAACTTATTCAACATGAAATCAAAGGGATGCAGGTAGTAGCCATGCCTGTAGATCCAGAGATGGCTAAAAAAGGACAAAAAAAGATGACGTCACTGCAAATAATGACAAAACCAAAAAGGACCCAGGAACAGAAAATTAAGTCAATGATAAATAAAGTTTGTAAAGACAGTTATTAAAATTAAAAGGGGAGGGATTGAAAGGAATGAAGAAACTTGTCTTCACGAACAGTGTCTGAAAGATAAGGCTGGCACCTAGAGATAAAAGAAACAATGGGGAGAATTCCATTGTAATTTACATTTACAATCAAGTCACAGGTCTACTGATGAGTAAAACTGATTATTGGAATATGAAAGGAACCAAGAAGGACCATTCCGGGAAAGACAAAGGGGGGGGAATACACATTGGGAAAAGGGGATCTGTATTAGGCGATTCCAGGAAGTCTGTGCCTCTCGAATACCTCAGCCAATGGGGAAAGAGAGAAGGGAAAATGCGGTCGGGAATTAGGATAAAAGGGAGGCTGCATCCCCCAAAATTTTGAGAGACCCCAGGGGAAATGCCCCATGGCCTCTCCCTTTATTCGAATAAAGTTACAGGACTCCTCTGTCTCCTTTTTGGACATAAACCTCTGGTGTTCGTGGATTATTTTCCTCACAAATGGGGGCATATATTTACAAAAGTCTTGAATATTCAAAATATAAGGATATATTCGTCCTATTGGTACCTCCCATTTCCCCGCTTCGTATGGTAATTAGCTGAATACTAATTAAGCACGCGTAGTTTGTCTTTTAATTTGGGTGAGTGGTCGAGAAATTTGAGGAGAGGGCTAGAATGATGAAGTAAAACTTCTCTTCCTCTTGTTTGAACTTTTTGCCTCTTGGTTTTTGACAATACAAATTACTTCTAAGGGGTCTTTCGGTTCCTTCTTACATTTCTCTTCAATAGGAAAATTAGTAACTGTCTACATTCCTTTAGATCTATGAAGCAATGTTTTCTATTTCCCTATTGCAAGCACAGCTGAATAAACACCAAATGACAAATAATTGTTCAGTTACATAATGTCCTGGGTTAGTCAGGAGGAGTCAAAATCTAGGAAGTGACCTATGCTGCAGGAAGTGAGAAAACTTCCTTCCTGAGAGAGAGAGCCAATAACCAGGTAGTTTCAAGGATTGATATGTAGGTAAACCAATTAAAATGTTGATCCACCTTCGAGGAAAAAATCATATATAAGCAGAGAACCTCTAAGCCTCTTCCTCTTTTGGCGTGCTGCTGTGTAGAGAGGAGCATCTCCCTGCTTCTCTCCCTGGTAAGGGCCCTCCTCCCTCCTTTCAAAGGAGGGGGGGAGGGGAAGGGAGGTTTAGAGTGGCCATGTAGCTGCAGCTGGGCATGGGGGAGGAACCGGCCAGAGTTTTTGGGAGATACAGTTCAGCCGATATGTCAGCTACACTAGACAGGGTCAGGCCCCTTACTCTGGGCCAGACTCCATCCAGTTTGGGCCAGGCCCTGCCCTGTCACCCCGGGCCCGGCTGGCCCTACCAGGCCAAGCCAGCTTCGCAGAGCCAGGCCAGAGACTCTGACTGCTTCTGCCATCCGACTCAGTCTTTTCAAGCAGCCCGGCAGAGACCACGTGACCATCACCATGCCGGGGAGAGAGAAAGAGAAAGAGCTAGAGAGAGAGAGAGAGAGAGAGAGAGATTAACTCTATCCATGCCTGGACTAAACTTGCAGACACCCATCCTTCCTTGCACAGAGAGAGGAACAAGTGCGGTCATCCACATAAATGCAGCAAAGAAACCACAAAACCCTTCAGTTGGGTCTACTTACTAACTCTATTTTCTTTAAATTAATTCTAGCTGGGTCTACTTACTGAGTCTATTCTAACTGATTTTTACTAACTTTTTGTCTATGATTCTAATTTTTAAAACTCTATGTTTCATTTGGGATTCTTACCCTGTTAATTTTCAATTTGGTGGGGAGGTGAATATGTATATTTAAACCATTATGTGGCCAGGATACTGTGTCTTGTGAAATCTCTTTGACAGGAAGCCCACTTAGCACAGATGTTGCCTTTGGACTCTGCTGTTCATATCATCCAACTGGGGCCGCAGGAACAGCAGTCACAGCTGAACACAGGTGGACCCATCATACTTGAGTCGAGGTCTCTAAAACCCCAGAGATTTGGACTTCTCAGCAGGAGGACAAGGAGGTGAGACCTTAGCTATCAGTAGCCACGGATCATCTACAAGGACCTCAAGGACCTCTAGTGATTAGTGGGCTAATATGAACTGTCATTGTCTACTTTATGCTAAGTTGTTTCTCTATTTACTTGCCATACCTGGTGTAGGGGCCAGATGTGGAAAAGTTGGGAGGGGGTGTTTCAAATGTTAATTTTTATATCATTCCAGACAGTTAAAAAAAGGTAAGTTAATAATAACTAAGGTTTACAAAGACAAATTGGTAAATAAGAAGAGGAGGGATTGATAGGAAATGTGTGCTAACATCTTTACAAACAATTCGATGGGTGAAGGTATGGGTCTTTGAAATGGGTCTTAATGTCTCTTCCAACTTCAAGCTGCAGCTTTGTTAAAGAATCCAGACAGTTTGACTCCTGAAATAGACAAGTGGGTCTGCACAAGCCTGAACTTCTGAACTTTGGGGTAAAATTACATGTTTAAGGTGGGAATATGTGGCAGGCGTTTTCGGGAAGGCTGTACCTTCCTAGTACCTCAGCCTAAGGGGAAAGGAAGAGGGCAACATGGGGCTGGGAATTTAGGATAAAAGGAGGCTGTGCCCTCTGAACCCTTGAGAAAGAAAACCCTGTGGGCATGTGCCCCAGTGGACTCTCTCTCTTTAATAAAGTTGCAGGACTCCTCTGTCTCCTTTATGGACACTGGCTTTTCATAGTGTGATTTTCCTCACATAACTATTTTAAGTTAATTTCAGACATAATGTACAGAAACATGCACCTAACAGTGAATGCTGCTATAGAACCCATGCCTTAAGGGCTACATTTCAAATCCAGGTGTTTCTGTACGTAGCAGTCAGCCTTTACAAAAGGCCTCAATAAGAATAAATTATTTCTGTTTCTACAATCGGTATTACTAAACTGCTTTTGAAGTACAAGTGTAAGGACTATTGTGCTATCAGTATTCCCCTACATCCCTTTCCTAGCAGAAAACCCCAGCAGTGCTCCTCAAGAAACAAGCAGCTTTTTGGCCCTAAATTAGTAGGTAAAAGAGGGGTGGGGACAGAGGCATAAGACAAACCCCAAACCCAGTTCCTTTTACAGTAGGAATCCCTTAGGCTCATCTCAAATCATAATTGCTTGGTTTTAAGGAAATCTTAAAGAAAACTCTTCTAAATCTAGAGTGGTGCTTAACTTGTTTGTAAGAATAGGTTATCTTCTTAAAAGATGTAGATCATTAAAAAGAAAAAAACAAAACACGTTCTCCAGTATTTTGACTTGTGCGACTTTTTCCCTGCTAAAATATTTTAAAAACACAAACCACAGACACAGTGTACAAGTGCATAGAAAAAAAATCCTGCACCCATGTTTTTTTTAATTTGCATTTTTGTTTGACCCTTTTTTCTAGGTTGCTGATTTCTCCATTTATGTTCAGCCATTCCCAAGGAAATGCCAATTCTACATGTATGTTTATTTACTGGGAAAACTGCCATACTCCTTTACCCTAGTCAAAAGCAGGTTTTGGGTGTTTTCAAGGGATTGATTAGTTCTGCTAAGTAGGTAATATCTTAGCTCCTTGCCCTGTCTTAATCTGGATCAATCACATTGAGATTTACAAAGTTCTTGAATTTCTTTTGTTTTTTTGCTTTTATTCAGGAAGCAAAAATAAAACTTGTAAACTATAAATACAAATGCCAAAGTATTACATGAAATATCCAGGAGTACTTCATCATTTTTAAATGTCTCACAAATATTTCCTATGGAACTCAAGAAACAGGGAAACCAAAGAAATTTAAAGTCTATATACAATGAAAATCAGGTTAAATACTGCCAATTTGTCAATTCATGAAAGTTTCTATATGACAAAAATGAAAGCTTTGAAAAGTACCAATTCATTCATTTCATCAACTGCT
>JAVTVJ010002214.1:0-97639 GCA_034509425.1 Eopsaltria australis | reverse complement strand
GATGGATGGAGGGATGGAGGGATGGATGGAGGGATGGATGGATGAGGGAGGGACAGGGTGACACCACAGGGTCACTGAGGCCATCAGGGCACGGTGTCACCCCCAATTCCAGGCCATCCCCTCCCTCATTCCCGCATTCCCGGCGCTGTCACCGTTGATGTCCAGGAAGTCCTCGGCCATCACCGCGGGGCCGCTGTCGATGGGTTTGGCGGAGCCGTTGAACACCCGGCCTGTGGGGACACAGGGACTGTCCCTGCCGAGGCCACCAGCTGGGGGTGGCACCTGCCCGTCCCACAGCCCCCAGGCACGGTCCCCACATCCACAGGGCGGTGACACTGAGACCCCCGTGCCAGCACAGGGGACAGGAGTTTGTCCCCATCACCCTGTCCCCGTGTCCCCATCACCCTGTCCCCATGTCCCTGTGTCCCCATCACCCTGTCCCCATGTCCTCAGCCACCCCCATCACCCTGTCCCCGTGTCCCTATGTCCCCACCACCCCCTCACTCCCTCCCTGTGTCCCCATCACCCCTATCACCCTGTCCCCATGTCCCCATCACCCTGTCCCCGTGTCCCCATCACCCCTATCACCCTGTCCCCATCACCCTGTCCCCGTGTCCCCATCCCCTCCCCCTCGCAGTCCCCACTCCTGGCCGAGTGGGGTGACACCAACCCCCCCGGCTGTCCCCAGGGAGGGGACGCGTCCTCCCCGCTCCCTCTCAGCCTCATCGACCGCCTCGGAGCCGCGGTGGCATCGATCGCGACAAAGCCACGCTTCCCTGAGCCCCCCCCCCATGTCCCCTCCCCGCTCCCCCCCCGTGGGACACGGTGGCGGTGCGGGGACACGGCGGCGGTGTCACAGCGCATCAGGGTGATGGCAGCACGAAAGGTCAGCGGCCACGGGCAGCGGCGACTCCCGGGGGACACCGAGAGCCGGGCGGGGGTGACACCGAGGGGACACCGCCTGTCCCTGCCCTTTGCGCTGCCCTTTGTGGGATCGGGACTGGGATGGGATTGTGGGTGACACCGAGGGGACAGGGCCACCCCCCGAGTGACCCCCGGGGGGTTGGGGATGCTCTGGGGGGGTTTGGGGGGGTCTCGGGGGTGCCAGCACCCGGCTGTGCCCGGGCAGGGGACCTGAGGGGACGGGGGGGTGACAGATGGGTCCCAGAGGGTTTTGGGTGGGAAGGGACCGTAAATCCCATGGATGTCACCTCCCTGCTGTGGGGACACCTTTCATTGTCCCAGGTGGCTTCAAGCCCCATCCAGCCTGGCCTGGGACACCTCCAGGGGTGGGGTGACACCGCCAGGGGTGGGGTGACACCTCCAAGGACGGGGTGACACCAGGCATGTGGTGACACCAATGACCAGGCGCCACCTCCCTTGGAACCCTTCCCCGCCCCATCCCAAGCGTTTTTTCCCGGGATAACTCCACCGAGAAGACCCGGGAAAGTGCCCAACCCTGCCTGATGTCACTGTCACCGCCCGGAGGTGACCCCAGCAGCCACCGTGACCCCCAAAGCCCCCGAATTCCTGTGTCACCAAGCCGTGTCCCCAGGCTCACCCAGCATGTCCTCGGACACGGGCGTGCGCAGGATGTCCCCGGTGAACTCGCACGTTGTCGCCTTGGCATCGATGCCCGATGTGCCCTCAAACACCTGCGGGGGACAATTAACGCTGATTAATTAGCGCTAATTAATTAGCGGCGAGTGACCCCCGCTCACCCCAAACACCCCCGGGAGGGGACAGGTCCCGAGGGTGACATTTTTGGGTGGGGGACACCGTGAATTCCGCACCTTCGGGCAGCCGAAAGCCCTTTTGATCGGGATAATATTTGACACCATTCCTGTTAATTAACCCCCGCCTCGCTGCTTTAATTAGAGCCGGGTGGCCCCGCGGGAGGAGGGGGGATGGTGACAGGTGACAATCGGTGGCTGCGGGTCACCTCCGACAACGCTGCGTCAGCAAAAATCTCCTTTTCCCCCCCTTTTATCCCATTTCCCCCCCCTTTTATCCCATTTTCCCACCTTTTCATCCCTTTTTTACACCCTTTTATCCCGTTTTTCCCCTCCTGACTCCCTAATAGGATTAAAAGGGCATCCCCGAGGCACAGGTGGCTTTAGGGCCGCGCTTTGGGGCCCCCCCGAGCCCCGGCCGGGCCGTTTGGGGCGCATCCGGGCTAATCAGGGCCGGGCTTTGACCCCAGACAGCTCCGGGCCGGGGCCTTGGGGACAGCCCGGCTGCTGTCCCTGCGGTGGTGGCTTTGGGGGGGGGGGGGGTTGGTGGCAGCGGGGAGGGGTCAGTGTGGGGTTATGGGGTGAGGGAGGGGGACACGGCCTGTGCCAGGACATCCCTGACGATCTCAGGACACTGCCACCTGTCCCAGGACACTGCCACCTGTCCCAGGACACCCTCGACCATCTCGGGACACCTCTGGCCATCCCAGGACACTGCCACCTGTCCCAGGTCATTTGTCCCAGGACGCTGCCCATCCCAGGATGCCACTGCTTGTCCCAGGACACTGTCACCTGTCCCAGGACAGTGCCCATCCCAGGACACACCTGACCGTGGGGTGACACTGCCACCTGTCCCAGGTTATCCGTACTAGGACATGGCCCATCCCAGGGCATCCCTGACCATCCCAGGACACTGCCACCTGTCCCAGGACATTTGTCGCAGGACACTGCCCATCCCAGGACATCACCTGTCCCAGGACACCCTCGACCATCCCAGGACACCTCTGACCATCCCGAGACACTGTCACCTGTCCCAGGACACTGCCCATCCCAGGATGCCACTACCTGTCCCGGGATACTGCCACCTGTCCCAGGACACCCCTGACCATCGCAGGACACCCGTGACCATCCCAGGACATTGTCGCCTGTCCCAGGACACTGTCACCTGTCCCAGGACACTGTCACCTGTCCCAGGACACTGTCCATCCCAGGACATCAGTCCCGCCTCTTAAAACGAGCGCTGGGACACGAGCCCGACAGCCACCACTGGAGGGGGACAGAGCCCTGGGACAGAGCCGCGGGGCCGCGCAGCTCCCGCGTGTCCCTGTGTGTGTCCCCATGTCCCCGTGCGTGTCCCCGTGTCCCCGTGCGTGTCCCCATGTCCCCGTGTGTGTCCCCACGTCCCCGTGCGTGTCCCCGTGTCCCCGTGCGTGTCCCCGCGTCGCCGCTCACCTGCACGATGGCCTTGGAGCCCATCACCTCGAGCACCTGCCCGCTGCGGGTGGTGCCGTTGGGCAGCGTGAAGTTCACGATCTCTGCGTACTGCGCGAACTGCAGGGACAGCGACACTCTGGGGCACAGGGGGTGGCGCTGTCCCCTCTGTCCCCCCACCCAGCCCCGCTGGTGCTGCCTCAGCTTCCCCTCCTTTAGTCCTGAAGCGCTGAGGGGAGGGGACACCGGGCAGAGGAAGGGTGGCGGTGCGTGTCGCTGTGGCCTGTCGCTGTCCCCTCCTGGAGCGGTGGCACTGCTCCGTGCCTCAGTTTCCCCGACACTGAGGGGATATTTGGGACACTCCCGAGGAGGTGACAACAAACGCTGTCACAGCCGGGGCCACCGGGCTGCCACCACCTCCAGGGCAGAGAGAGGCACGAGTGGCGCTCGTGGGGACACCCCGGGGCGCACCGAGGGGACTTCAGTGGGGGTGAGGGGACACATCCTGGGGGGACTGTTGTGCTGAGGGGACACATCCTGCTCTGGGGACAGTGGCCGATGTCGCTGCTGCCACCACGCTCAGGGCTCTCCTCATTCCCGCTCCAGCCCCGCGGACTTTGGACTTTAATTCCTCTGGGAAACTCTTGGATTGATTGAGCTGATGAATTGTCACCGCGACAGGGTGACACGGAAACGCGACACCGCGCGACAAAGCCCCTCCCGGGGTCACCCGGGTGGCCCGAGCCCGCCCAGGGGAGCAGCGAGCGGGGACAGGGAGGGGACACGGGGTTTGTGGGGTGGCCCCGCTCCGAGCAGGGACACTGGGGGAGCTGGGGCTTGGGCAGGGGACAGGCGACAAGGGACAGAAGATGGGAAAGGGGACAAGGGACAAGAGCCATAGATTGGGCAGGGACACAGGGTACCAGGGACAGAGCTGGGGAAAGGGACAGGGGACAGAGCTGGGCAGGGGGACAGGGGACAAGGGACAGGAGCCAGAGTTTGGGACACGAGAGACGGGTCACAGGGACACAAGGGACAGAGACACAGCTCGGACAGGGACATGGGGACAGGGACAGAGCCCGGACCGAGCGCCCACACGTCCCACGGAAGGTCCGCGGTGTCCCCAGTGTCCCCCGTGACGGCACAAAGGCCACCCGCACGGGGACAGGGGAACATGGGACTCAGGGACATGGGGACACGGGGACACGGGGACGGGGACACGGGGACACGGGGACACGGGGACACGGGGACACGGGGACACGGGGACACGGGGACACGCCACCCGCGCGCGCAGGCGGGGACAGGGCTCTGCTGCCGAGCGCGTCCAGAGGAGGGAGCTCGGACCCCGGAGAGGAGGGGACAGCCCAGGGGGCAGAGGACAAGGGACAGGCGGGATGGGACAGGGAAAGGGGACAGAAGACAAGGGGTAGAGGAGAAGGGACAGGGGACAAGGGACAGGGAAAGGGGACATCCCAGGGCACAGGGGGCAAGGGACAGAGCAGAAGGAACAGGGGACAGCCCAGGGGACAGCAGGGAGGGGACAGAGGACAGGTGACAGGGGATGGGGACACGCTCCCCCCTCAGCGCTGAGGTCCCCACACAGCCCCAGGTGCCACCACCGATGTCCCCTTGTCACCCAAGGTCCTACCTTGACGTTGTCCAGCACCACCAGCGGCCCGTTGACACCGCACACTGTCCTGTAGGCTGGGGGAGGGGACACCGTCAGTCCCCAGGGCCACCCGGCGGGTGCCACCCCCAAATCCTGTCCCTTCCCTGTCCCAGTGACACCCCGAGTGACCGGTGGTGGCCAAACTGGACACTCGGAGTGTCCGTCCTGCAGGGAATGTCACCCGGTGGTGGCTTCCTGCCCAGGGATGGTGTCACCTTCTGGAGGTGTCACCTTCTGGAGGTGTCCCCACGTGTCCGGCGGGGATGTCACAGCCGGGAATGCCACCAGGGCCAGCAGGAAAGTGTCCCCTTGTCCCTTCCCAGCAGCACCAGGAAAAATTCCCTGGACACCTCCCGCTGTCCCAGGTGGATCCAACCTGGCCTTGGGCATTCCAGGGATCCAGGGGCAGCCACGGATTCTCTGGGAATTCCATCCCAGGAATTCCTTCCCAAATCCCACCAAAATCCCACCAAAATCCCGCTTTTTTAGTTAAAAACTGTCCCCCTTTGCTCGAGGAGCCTGCCCGGCCTGGTGGCATTTGGGGACACTTCCCAAAGACCCCGCGGCGCTGGGGGGCCCTGGTGGCCTTGGGGACACGCAGGGGGGGGTGACGTGGTGACATTCGGGATGGGAAATGAGGGCGCTGAGGGTGTGACAGCGAGGGGACAACCCTGAGGGGACAGGGGGTGACAAAGGGTGACAGGGGGTGACAAGGGTGACAAACAGGGTGACAGCGGGGTAGGAACACAGGGAAAGGCAGCGGATTCTGGGAACGGCGGGATTGGGAATGGATCCTGGGAACATCGGGATTGGGATTGGATCCTGGGAGTGTCGGGATTGGGATCGGATCCTGGGAACGGCAAGATTGGGATCGGCTCCTGTGAAGGTCGGGATTGAGATCAGCTCCCGGAGTGCCAGGAGTGGGATCAGCTCCTGGGAACGCTGGAGTTGGGATCAGCTCCCGGGATTGGAATTGTCCCCCAGGAACGCTGGGATTGGATTTTGGGAATTCCGGGGTTAGGATCATCTCCCAGGGCCGAGAACATCGGGATTAGGATCAGTCGCCGGGGTCGGGATCAGCTCCCGGGAATGCCGGGGTTGGGATCAGCTCCCGGGAATGCCGGGGTCGGGATCAGCTCCCGGGAATGCCGGGGTCGGGATCAGCTCCCGGGAATGCCGGGGTTGGGATCAGCTCCCGGGAATGCCGGGGTCGGGATCAGCTCCCGGGAAGGCCGGGGTCGGGATAAGCCGGGACTGGGCGCAGGTGCGCGGGAGCTGATCCGGCTCTAAGCCGGGCCTTGATCATCCCGGGAAGTGTCAAAGCCCAAGCGCCGGCCCGGCCCCGCTGACCCCGCCGGGCCCTTTCATCCCCTGCCCCCTCCGCTCCGGGATTCCCACCTGATCCTAATAGGATCGGAGAGGCCGGGCCAGCTGGGAGGGCCCCACAGCGGCCTGGGTGTCCCCGCGGTGATGGTGGCACTGTCCCCAGGCTGGGACAGCCCCAGGGATTTCATTCCTAGGGATGAGTCCTCTTTTCTCCTACTGGGATCCATCCCTGGACACCCCGCAGGTCGCTGTGGGGCCACCCCGGTGTCACAACGGGACCCTCGGTGTCCCCTCCCCTCAGCCAGGGCACAGTGGCAGCGATCCCGGACATTTCTGCTTTGGGATCGCAGAATTCCCGGCTGGTTTGGGTTGGAAAGGAGCTTAAAGACCACGAATTTCACCCCCTGGCACTTCCCATCATCCCAGGTGGATCCAACCTGGCCTCGGGCACTGCCAGGGATCCAGGGGCGGCCACAGCAAATCTGGGAATTCCAGCCCAGCCAGGAATTCCTTGCCAAGATCCCAGCCCAATCTCCCCTTTCCCAGTGGGAAGCCATTCCCTGTGTCCTGTCCCTCCAGGCCTTGTCCCCAGTCCCTCTCCAGCTCTCCTTCAGGCACTGTGAGCATTCCCTGGATTTTTCCCTTCTCCAGGGGAACATCCCCAGCTCTCCCAGCCTGGATAGCTCCAGAACCTCTTCTGGATTTGCTCCAGCATCTCCATGTCCTCCTGAATTTGGGATTTGGGACCTGGAGCAGCTCCGCAGGTGGGGCCTCACCTGAGCGGGGCAGAGGAGCCAAATTCCCCCTTTCCCTTCTCCCGATCCATTCCCATCCCAGCCTGGATTCGTGCCCCATCCCAGCCTCTCCCGCCCTTGGCCTTGCTGAGCCCCACGAGCTTCTCCCAGCCCCACTCCAGGAGCTAATTAACTAATTAGCTAATTAGCCTCCTCTTCCCGTCCCCAATTCCGGCCGGTTCCCGCTGCTCTTCCATTCAGCTCCAGCACACCGGGAGCCCCCTCCCCTGCCCGCCTTCCGTCCCCTTTATTCCCAAAGTGACCATCCCGACTTTTATTCCCATTCCCGCTCCCTCCCAGACCTCTCTCGCTTCCCTTCATCCCACAGGAGTTTTTGGGATCTTTTCTTCCCTCCCACGTCCCCTCGGCAGCCCCAGAGCCACCAGAGGGGGACAGGGGCGTTGGGAGTGTCCCTTGTCCTGGTGTGGGAGTGTCCAGCTCGGTCCCAGTGGGTGCCGCCCCCTGGGGACATTCCTGGCTTCCCCCTGGGAATATGGGAGCCTCTGGGAGCACGGGTGTCACCGGGGGTGACATTGGATCATCAGCTCTGCGGTGACAGGGAAATCCATCCTTAATCAATCGATCCATCCATGGATCTAACATCCATCCATCCATCCATCCCTCCATCCATCCATGGATCCAACATCCATCCCTCCATCCATCCATGGATCCAACATCCATCCCTCCATCCATCCATGGATCCAACATCCATCCATCCATGGATCCATGGATCCAACATCCACCCATCCATCCATCCATGGATCCAACATCCACCCATCCATCCATCCATGGATCCAACATCAATCCCTCCATCCATCCATGGATCCAACATCCATCCCTCCATCCATCCATGGATCCAACATCCATCCCTCCATCCATCCATGGATCCAGCATCCATCCATCCATCCATCCATCCATGGATCCAACATCCATCCATCCCTCCATCCATCCATGGATCCAACATCCATCCATCCCTCCATCCATCCATGGATCCAACATCAATCCCTCCATCCATCCATGGATCCAACATCCATGCATCCATCCAGGAACCTCTGGAGATCACGGGATCGTGGAATGGTTTGGGTTGGGAGGGACCTTAAATCCCACCTAGGGACACCCCCCACCATCCCAGGAGGCTCCGAGCCTCAATGTCCAGCCTGGCCTTGGACATTCCAGGGGTCACTCCAGGCCCTCATCCATGCCCGGCTCTGAGGAGGAAATCATGGCAGGAACTCCAAGGGACAGCCCAGGAAGGGGCTCGGGGTGGAGAGTGAGGAGGAGGAGGAGGAGGAGGAAGAGAAGAAGAATGAGAAGGAGGAGGAGGTAGAGGAGAAGAGGAAGAAGAGGAGAAGGTGGAAAAGGAGGAGGAGAAGGGAAAGTAGGAAGAGGAAGTGAGGAAGAGGAGGAGAAGAAGGGAAAGAAGAACAAAGGAGGAGGAGGAAGATAGGAAGAAAGGTAAAGAAGGTGGAGAAGGAGAAGAGGAAGGAGGAGAAGAGGAGGAAGGAGAAGATGAAGAAGAGGAGGTGGAGAAGGACTATAAAGAAAAGAAGAGGAAGAAGGAGGAGGAGGAAGGGAAGGACGAGGAAAAAGAGGAGGGGAAGGAGGAGGAGAAGGAAAAGAAGAGGAGGAGAAGGAGGGGAAGGATCAGGAAGAGAAGGAGGAGAAAAACAAGAAGATGAGAAGGAGGAGGAGGAGGAAGAGTAAAAGAGGAGGAGGAGGAGAGGAAGAAGGAGAAGATGAAGAAGGGGAGGAGAAGGACACGAAAGAGGAGAAGACAAAGGAGGAGGAAGAGGTGGAGGAGGTGAAGGAAGACGAGAAAGAGAAGGAGAGGAAGAAGAGGAGGAGGAAGGAAAGGACGAGGAAGAGGAGGAGGGGAAGGATGAAGAAGAGGACGAGGAGGAGGAGAAGAACAACAACAAGAAGAAGATGAGGAGGAAGAGAAGAAGAGGAGGAGGGGAAGGGTGAGGAAGAAGAGGAGAAGAAGGAGAAGAGGAGGAGAAAGAGAAGAAGAGGAGGAAGAGAAGAGGAGAAGGGGAAGGATGAGGAAGAGGAGAAGAAGAAGATGAGGAGGAAGAGAAGAAGAGGAGGAGGAGGGGAAGGATGAGGAAGAGGAGGAGGAGGAGGAGGAGGAGGAGGGCCGAGCAGCGGCGGGGGAGCACCGGAAAGCCGCAGCCGCGATAATGAAGCCGTTGAGCGGGGCCGCGGGAGCCGCGGGCTGGGTGGGCCGCGGCCGCCGGCCCGGGGGCACGGCCGGGGGGGGACGGCGAGGAGGGGGGAGAGGGGCCGAGGGGGAAGAAAAGTCTTTCAACCTGGCCTTTCCACACCCCCAGCCCCAAATTCACAGCTGCTGTCAGATGCAATCTCCGTTAGCGCTGACACTCACGCACTGCTGCCCGCGCGGGGCGGGGGAGGGGACCGCGGCCTCCGGTGACAAAGGGGACCCGACCCGGCTCCACCCGCCGCTAATTGCTGCCGCTCTGCCCTCCGCAGCCCCCCGGCCGCTCCCGGCCCCTCCCGGCCCGCAGGGCTCGGCTCCAAAGTGCGCCGGGGGCTCGCTGCCGCCTCCGAGCGGGGGGCTTGGGGGCCGGGGAATGGTTGGGGGTGTTGAGGATTATCCCGTTCTGCCGGCTCAGGTGGATCAAATCCCCAGTGTCCAACCTGGCCTTGGGCATTTCCAGGGATGGGGCAGCCACGGAATTTCTGGGAATTCTGTCCCAGCCCCTCCCCACCCCCACAGCCAGGAATTCCTTGCCAAGATCCCACCCCAATCTCCCATTTCCCAGTGGGAAGCCATTCCCCTTTTTGGCCACCTCGGCCTCTGGGGTGATGCTGAACCCCTGCCCCAAATTCCAGAGCTGGGGGATGGATCAGGACACACCTGGAGCAGAGACAGGAAACGGGACCCCAAATCCCCCAAATCCCTCAAATCCCCCAAATCCTCTGTCCCAGAGCAAAGCCAGGGGTGCAGGTCCCAGAGCCCATCCTGAGCCACCCTGAGCCACCCGCAGGGAGGGTCCCCAGTGTCCCCCAGCTCCCCCCTGGGGCACAGGGAGGGTCCCCAGTGTCCCCCAGCTCCCCCCTGGGGCACAGGGAGGGTCCCCAGTGTCCCCCCAGCTCCCCCCTGGGGCACAGGGAGGGTCCCCAGTGTCCCCCAGCTCCCCCCTGGGGCACAGGGAGGGTCCCCAGTGTCCCCCAGCTCCCCCCTGGGGCGCAGGGAGGGTCCCCAGTGTCCCCCAGCTCCCCCCTGGGGCACAGGGAGGGGCAGAGGGTGCTGAGCTCAAGGCTCTGGGTGGGGCTGGGTGCATCCCCCATCCCTGGAAGTGTCCAAGGCCAGCTTGGATGGGACTTGGAGCAGCCTGGGGCAGTGGGAATGTCCCTGTCGTGGCAGGGGGTGACACTGGACAGATTTTAAACTCCCTCCCAACCCAAACCTGGCATTTTAGGTCTCCAAGAACCCCCACTTCCAACCCAAACGCTGCCGCATCCCAAACTCCCAGAATCCACCCTCGGAGCCTCGAGCCCACCCCGGCACTTTTCCGACCATCCCTAAGTGACCGCTTCCCTCCCCACCTCCCCCGTCCCTCGCCCTCCTCCCGCAACCTGCCCATTGTGCCGTGTGTCACTCGGTGCCATGTGTCACTTTGTGCCGCGCTGTCAACCCCGCGGGGCTGTCCCGGGCCGGCAGGGGCCGTGAAAGGCGCAGCGGGGGTCACACTCAATGCCACTAATTAGGGCCCGGCGGTTCCCAGACACACCTGCACGTCATGTGAGGGCGGCCGCGGAAAGGCGGCCCCAGCCAAGCGTGAATCCCAGCGAAAAAATGGGAAAACAACACGAAAAAAAAGGGGATTCGGTCGTTGGGATCGGTGTGGGGTTTGGTGGAGGGGGGGGTGGATGGGAGGAGAGGATTTCGGGATTCGGGAAGGATGCGGGCGTGGGGGGTTGGGGTTGTGGGGGTGCGCCCAAGGAGGGGGGTTAAGGGTTGGGGGTGTCCTTGGGTCCCTAAACTGGGACCCTAAACTGGGAATCTGAACTGGGATCCCGAACTGGGATCCCAAACTGGGACCCTAAACTGGGAATCTGAACTGGGATTCCAAACTGGGAATCTGAACTGGGATTCCAAACTGGGACCCTAAACTGGGAATCTGAACTGGGATCCCGAACTGGGATCCCGAACTGGGACACTAAACTGGGACTCCTAAACTGCAGCCCTAAACTGGGACATTTAACTGGGACCCTAAACTGGGAACCCAAACTGGAGCTCAAACTGGGACCCTAACTTGGAACCCTTGGCTGAGACCCTAAACTGGGACCCTCAGCTGGGACCCCAAACTGGGACTTAAACTGGAATCCCAAACTGGGACCCCAAGCTGGGACCCTGAACTAGGAACCTAAACTGGAACCTCAAGCTGGGACCCCAATCTGGGAACCTAAACTGGGACCCCACAATGGGACAATAATCTGGGACCCCAAACTGGGACCCTAAACTGGGACCCCACATTGGGACCTTAAACTGAGACCCCACACTGGGACCCCACGCTGGGATCCCAAACTGGAACCCTTGTGTGAGACCCTGAACTGGGTCCTCAAACTGGGAACCTAAACTGGGACCAAAATTGGGACCCTGAACTGGGACCCTAAACTGCGACCCCAAACTTGAACCCCACACTGGGACTGTAAACTGGGACCCCAAACTGGGAACCTAAGCTGGGACCCTAAATTGGAACCCTTGACTGAGACCCCAAACTGGGACCCCAAACTGGGACCCCAAACTGGGAACCTAAACAGGGATCCCAAACTAGGACCCTAAACTGGGACCCCAAACTGGGACCCCAGCTGTGTCACCTTGCCGGGCCCTCCCTGCCACCTCCGCTGTCACCTCCCAGCACATTTTGGGGCGCGGGGACCCTCCTGTCCCCCCCTGCAGCTGCCCGCCTGTCCCTCCTGGGTGACAGGGACACACCGGGGGCACGACTTGGTCCCCGCCCGGGCAGAGCCGCGACAAACGCGTCCCTCGAGGGGACAAACGCGGTTTTCCCTGGCGAGGGGACACGCGGGTGACACTCGAGCCAAGGGCTGGCGCTCGGCCAGGTGACCGGGCAGGAGCCACCCGCGGGTGGCCGCTGTTGACAGCAAACACGGCGGGTGGCCGGGCAGGGCCAGCCCGGCTCGGGAGGGACCGTGCCAGCCCGGAGCCACCCGGTTGGGGACGAGGGGAGGTGACATCGCAAGGAGGTGACTCCCGAACTGCCCAGCGAAGGCACGAAGGTGACAGCGGACGCCCTTGGTGACAGCGGGGGATTGGGGACAAGGTGACAGGGGGTTCGGCCACCCCGGTGTGGCGCTGGCACGGTGCCAGGCGTCCCGGTGTCGCCGTGGGATGGGGACACAGTGGGAAGGGACACCCCGGCACCTCTGGGGAGTCACCACAGCGCCCCACGGGTGTCCCCAGGGTGGGGACATCTTCCCCGGTCCTTGTGGGTGCGGTCCCCAGGAAGGGACACCCCCGCAGCCCCACGCTGTCCCCGTGTCCCCCCGAGAGACACAGGTGGCATCTGTGCCACCCTGCCTGTCCCAGTGCCAGCCAGCTGTCGCCTCCTGAGCCAGTGTCACCCACTGATCCATCCCTGCCATCCCTGCCTGTCCCAGTGTCACCCCTCTGTCCCTCTCTGTCCCACGGCCACCCACCCAGCCCTGTCACCCCTGCCTGTCCCAGTGTCACCCCTCTGTCCCTTCCTGTCCCACTGCCACCCACCCATCCCTGTCACCCCTGCCACCTCTGCCACTTCCGTTCCTGTCACCTCTACCTGGCCCAGCGTCACCCATTTGTCCCTCTCTGCTCCAGTGCCACCCAACCCCCCCCGCCCTGCCTGGTGTCACCTCCTCGTCCCTGCCACCGCCCCCGCCCTGCTCGGGGACAGAGGGATGTCCCCCCCTCCCCAGGGCTCCCCCTTCGGTGTCCCCGCGGTGTCCCCGCGGTGTCCCCGTGTCCCCCACTCACTCAGCCGGGGGTTGCTGTGGAAGTCGCGGGTCACGGCCAGCCCGTGCTCGCGGGCGGCCGCCAGCTCTGTCGCCGCTGCTGTCACCTTGGTGGCGGCCATGGCCCTGTGTCCCTGTCCCCGTCACGGTCACTGTCCCTGTCCCCGTCACGGTCACTGTCCCGCCGGGCAGGACACGGCAGCGCCCCGCGTTTTGTAGCCCCGGCCCGGTCCCCGCCGGTCCCGCCCGCCCGGAGCGGCCCCGCCCGCGACACCGGCAGGACAGGTGACACCGGCAGCAAAGTCACAGCAAAGGTGACACCGGCAGGACAGGTGACACCGGCAGCGAAGGTGACACCGGCAGCGAAGGAAGGTGACACCGACAGCGAAGGTGACACCGTGTTGGCTGTAAACAGCGGGAGGGAGCGGCCGCAGCCGGGATGGGGGCAGGGATTGGGATTGGGGATAGGGATAAAGGGTTGGGATAAGGATTGGGATAGGGATAAGGGATGGGGTAGGGATAGAGAAAAGGAACAGGGATAAGGAATAAGAATAGGGATAAGGGTAGGGATAGTGATAAAGGGTGGGATAGGGATAGGGATAGGGATAGGGATAGGGATAGGGATAGGGATAAGGATAGGGATAGGGATAGGGATAGGGACAGGGATAGGGATGGGGACAGGGATAGTGATAAGGAATAAAAATAGGGATAAGGGATAGGGATAGGGATAAGGGGTAGGGTTAAGAAACAAGGATAGGGATAGAGGTTGGAATAAGGAGTAAGGGTAAGGAGTAGGGAATGGTGCAGGGATAGGGATACTGGCAGTGATGGGGGAGGGATAGGGATGGGAATAGGGGTAGGGATAAAGGATAGGAAAAATGGATAGGGATTAGGGACAGGGATAGGGATAAGGGGTTGGGATCGGGATAGGGATAAGGGTCAGGGATAAGGAATAAGGATAGAGATAAGGGATAGGGATAGAGATAAGAAATAAGGATATGGAGAAGGGTAGAAGGATTGGGATAGGGATAAAGGGTAGGAGGAGGAATAGGGATAGGGATAAGGGCTGGGGATAAGGAATGAGGGTAGAAAGGGATAGGGGTGGGGACAGAGATAAGGGATAAGAGTAGGGATAAGGGTGGAGGGATGGGGTAGGGATAAAGGATAAGGAAGGATGGGTAGGGATAAGGGATTGGGATAAGGAATAAGGAATAAGGGATTGGAATAAGGAAAAATTGATTGGGATAAGGAAAACGGGTGGGGATAAGGGATTGGGATAAGGATTGGGACAAGGAAAATGGATAGCGTTAAGGGATTGGGAAAAGGAATTGGGATAAGGGATTGAGATAAGGGATTGGGATAAGGAAAGATGGATAGGGATAAGGGATTGGGATAAGGGATAGGGATAAGGGATAGGGATAGGGGGACATGGAGGGTGCACGGCTCCTCGGGGGACTCTGAGGACAGAGGTGTCCGGGTAACGGTGGCCTTAGCAATGTCACCCTGCGATGTCACCCTCGGGGCCGGTGACACCCCGAGCCGGGGCGGGGGACCCCGCAGGCGATGGAGGAGGAGGTGACAGGGACAGGACGTGACTTTTATTAACTTTAGAGACCATAAAAAAACCCCATTTTCCCCTTAAATTTTGTATCCGGTTTTTGCTTTTCCAATCATCCCAGACTGGAGGCACCGAGTGGGACAAACTGGGAGTGTCCCCACAGTGTCCCCGCGGTGTCCCCAAGCCCCGCGACAGCTCCGCTTTGGAGAAAGGAACTTTAGGAAAGCACCTTTGGACGGGATTTGGGATTTTTTTTTTTTTTTGCGGATTTTTTTGGGGGTCAAATCGGCGAAAGGAGCAGCTGGAAATTCCCAAGGGGGCTCCCACATCGGGGACCCTCCCAAAACGTCCCAAAAATGTCCCCAAATCCCACCCCCATTCACCGAGGTTGAGGGGTCTGGGGGTCACTTCTCCACCGGATTCCTCCCAGGAATTCCGGGTGAGCCCAGGAATTTCCCAGGTTGGAAAATCCCCGCTGGAATCGGGCTGGGAAGAGGGAAAAGCAAAATCCAAGCGGGGTCCGGGTGGGGTTGGGGACGGAATTCCAGAGGTGGGGACGGAATTCCGGAGATGGGGACGGAATTCCAGAGGTGGGGACGGAATTCCGGAGATGGGGACGGAATTCCAGAGGTGGGGACAGAATTCCAGACTTCCCTGCCCCGACTCCACCTGGATGGGGATGGGAGAGGAGGGATCAACAAATGAAGGGATTTGGGTCCTGGAAAATCCCCAAAATCGTTGGGATTGGAGCAATTCCAGGCGAATTCCAGGATTGTCACCTGTCCCTGCCTCCGTTTCCCCGCCCGACCCCTCCCCCTTAAATCGCTCCAAAGCAATTTTTAAAAATTCCCAAAAAATTCCCAAAAAATTCCCTAAAAATTCCCTAAAAATTCCCTAAAAATCCCCTCAAAAATCCCCTCAAAATTCCCTAAAAATTCCCTAAAATATTCCATAAAAATTCCCTAAAAATTCCCTAAAAAAGCCCCGTTTTCGGGGAAAACAAACCAACAATAACAAAAAAAAAAAAAAAACAAAAAAACAACGGACGGAAAAATTTCTCATAAAATCATTTATTTTTAAATATTTCCCTGCAAAATCCTGGGAATTCGCGGGCCCCCCGGGGGATGTGTCCCCATGGGGGAGGGGAGGGGGAATGTTCAGTGTTAATTATGGTTATTAATTAATTAATGAATTAATTAATCAACAGCAGCGGGGTTTTGGGGGTGTGGGTGGAGCCCCCAGGGCAAGGTCTGGGCGTGGGGAGGGGGCTCGGGGAGGGGGGGGTCCCCCTGATTTTGTCACAGCTGTGTCCCCGAGGGGACAGCGAGGGGGTGGCACTGCGGGGGTGGTGACACCACGGAGTGTCCTGAGAAGGTGGTGGCACCGCAGGACACTTGGACAAGGTGGTGACACCACAGGGCAAGGTGATGCCACCACAAGATGTCCTAACACGGTGATGCCACCACAGGACACCTGGCACCTGGACAAGGTGATGCCACCCCGAGGTGTCCCGACAAGGTGGCACTCACACCACAGCCCTCCCCAGCAGCTGCCCCTGTCCCCAAGGGACACCTCACGCCCCGCCCCCCCGGTCCCCAAGGCCACCCTCGTTCCCACCGAGCCCCGTCCCGCCCGGGTGTCCCCTCAGGACGCCACTGTCACCCCCCCCAGCAGCTCCGCTGAGTGACCCTGGCGGTGACAGGTGACAAGGGGGGGGGTGCAAGGCCAATGTCGCGCTGGGGTCACGGCGGTGCCACCCCAGGGCGGGTTTGGGGGTGCTGGTGGCAGAGACGCCCTCGGTGGGGCAGTGGCCACTGTCACAGCTGTCCCCAGCTGTCGCAACTGTCCTTGCGGGGGTGGGGACAGTGACCCACAGCCCCTCGGGGAATCTTTGTGGGACGGCCCCAAAACGGCGTCTGGAGGTGCCTGGGGGTGTCCCAGGGGTGGCGACAGCCGCTCGTTCCCATCACGGGGACAACTGGCGCGGTTGGGGACATCACCCGGGGACCCTGCGGGGTGACAGCGGGGACACCCCGCCCGGCGCAGGAGGGAAACTGAGGCACGGCGCTTCTCCGAGGTCACCGCGGGGACAGAGCCCGGCGCCACCTGTCCCTTTTGTCCCCCCGCAAGAGACACGCGGGACAGCCGCCACCCCCTCGCCTCTGCTCCTGTCCCCTCCCGGCGACACCCGCAGCGGTTTTTGGGGCACCCCCGGTGACACAGAACCCCCCCGAGCCACCCCTCGCGGGTGTCACCACCTCCACCCTGGCGACATCCACGCGGAGCCGCCATTCCCGGGATGGGGAGGGGACACATCCCCAGGAGGAATTCCCAGGGCGCGCGCGGGGTGGGGACAAACCCGGGCTGGGATGGGGGAGGTGACACTTTTTTGACACATTTTTTTTTTTTTTGGTGGAGGGGAGTTTGAGGGAGGAGTTTTTTTTTTTGTTTTTCTCTTTTTTTAAGGGCTCGGCTTCTTGCTGGGTGTCGAACTGTCCTTCCTCTCCAGCCGCGTGTAAGGCTCGAAGGCGGACGCGCCCAGTCCGTAGGCGCCGGGCAGGTCGTGCAGGCTGCCCAGCAGCGGCGCCCCGAAGCACAGCGGCCCCGCCGGCAGCCGCGGCGACGACGAGGATGATGAGGACGGCGAGGAAGAAGCGGCGGCGAGAGGCGGGACCTGCAGGCCGAAAGCCGGCGGTGCCGGGGGGCTGCAGCCGCCGCCGCCGCCGCCGCCGCGCAGCCCCGGGGACGCGGCCAGGCTGCTGCCGGTGGCGCTGGCGTTGCCGGAGGTGGCGTTGGGAGCGGGGGACAGGAGGCTCGGCGGGGCCGGCACGGAGAGCAGGCGGCCCTGCTCCAGCAGCCGCAGGATGTTGCAGGTGGCGAAGGACTCGGAGGTGGTGCCGGAGGAGCGTTTCTCAGAGTCCCTGCTCTGGTCCTTCTTCTGCTTCGTGCGGCGGTTCTGGAACCACACCTTGACCTGCGGAGGGAGGGGTGGGGAGGGGTGGGGAGGGAGGGGAGGGCACGGACGGACAGACGGACAGACAGCGCGGGGGGGCCGGGGAGAGAGAGGCGAGAGGCAGGAGAGAGCGAGAGATACGAGAGAGAGAGAGAGAGACGCATTAAAACAAACGCCCAAGCCAGAGATCCTCCTCCCTCCGCCGCGGGCGCTTCCAGGGAAAAGGGAGAATTCCTGCGGGGCCGGCACGGAGAGGGGCCGGAGCCTGCGGGGGGAACCCGGGAATGGGAGCGCAGCGATCCCAGGGACTCCCAAGCTCCTGTCCCTGGGATGGGACGCCCTGGATGGGACTTGGGACAGGAGCTCAGGGATGAGATCCCAGGGATGGCATCCCAGGGATGGGACATGGGACAGGACACCAGGAATGGCACCCCGGGCTCCTGTCCCTGGGATGGGACCCCATGGATGGGACTCGGGACAGAAGCCCAGGGATGAGATCCCAGGGATGGAACTCCAGGGATGAGATCCTAGGAATGGAACTCCAGGGACCTCAGGCTCCTGTCCCTGGGATGGCACCCCAGGGAAGGGATCCCAGAGATGGCACCCCAGGGATGGGACATGGGACAGGACCCCAGGAATGGGACCCCGGGCTCCTGTCCCTGGGATGGGACCCCAGGAATGGGAACCCAGGGTTGGGATCCCAGGAATGGGATTTGGGACAGGATCCCAGGGATGGGAATGGGATCCTAGGGATGGGACACAGAGCAGAGCCCCAGGAATGAGATCCCAGGGATGGGACCCCGAGGATGACACCCCAGGAATGGGATCCCGGGCTCCTGTCCCTGGAATGGGATCCCAGGAACGGCAACCCAGGGATCAGACTCGGGACAGGAGCCCAGGGTTGGGATCCCAGGGATGGGAGTCAGGAATAGGAGCCCAGGGATGGAACACGGGACAGGAACGCAGGGTTGGGAGCCTGGGGATGGATTCCCAGGCTCCTGTCCCTAGGATGGGACCCCAGGAATGGGATCCCAGGAATGGGACTCGGGACAGGAGCTCAGAAATGGGATCCCAGGGACCCCAGGCTCCTGTCCCTGGGATGGGACCCTATGGATGGCACTCCAGGACTCGGGAAAGGAGCCCCGGGATGGGACCCCGGGAATGGGATCCCAGGGATGGGACCCCAAGGGCCCCAGGGTCCTGTCCCTAGGATGGCACCCAGGAATGGGGTCCTAGGGATGGGACTCGGGACAGGAGCCCAGGGATGGAACACCAGGAATGCGACTCCAGGAACCTCAGGCTCCTGTCCCCGGGATGGGACCCCAGGAATGGCACCCCAGGGGTGGGACCTCAGGGACGGGAGCCCCGGGAAGGAGCCCAGAGCTCGGGGCTGAGCCCCCCCGCTCCCTGCTCGGCTCTCCCTGCGCTGGATTTCCCGGGAATGCTGCGCTACGGGACAGGCTGGGCTCTCCTCAAACCCAAATCCGCGTCCCCGCCTGCGAGCCCTTCCCTGTCCGGGTGACACGTGAGGGGACACGGTGGCTTCTGGTGGCCCTGGAGCTCTGGGCACAGACCCAGCTGGGGACACCCCGAGGTCAGGAGGGAACCCGGGCTGAGGCCCCGCGGGATCCCCGCACCCCAAAACCGCCCCTGTCCCAACGCCGGCCCCCCTAAACTCGGCCTCCCCCCTGGCAGAGCAGAGGGGCAGGAGAGGCAGAGAGAGAGACAGAGAGAGGCGGGAAGGACGGACAGACGGACACGGAGGTGAGGGAGGGACACGGATGGGGAAACACTCGCGTTAGAGCGCGGCGGGGACGGGCGCGAGGGACCCCGGGCCGCGTCCCCGGAGTCACCGGCGGCTCGTTGGGGACAGGCCAGGCCCGCGGTGACACCGGGACAAAGGAGCCACAGTGCGGAGCGAACGGAGCGTGGGGCTGGGGGAGGTCCCGGAGCCCCCGCCCCGCGCCGGGCACCGGGGGACACCGGGGGACATCGGGGGACATCGGGGGACATCGGGGGACACCGGGGGACACCGGCAGCGTGGGGACATCGCCTCCCGCCACCGCCACCGCCGGGCAGTGCCAGCCCGCGCGTCCCCTCGGGGACAGCCCCTGCGTGTGACACCTGCACGGGGACATCGAGGGGCTCACTGCCACCGGGCACGGCCGGGTCCCCAGGGCTGGTGTGGCCATGCCACTGACCCTGGGATGGTGTCCCCACCCCACTGACGCCACTGACCCCACTGGTCACTCCGTGCTGACCACTGGGGTGGTTTTGGCCACAATCCCATGTTCCTGGACACAGTGACCTGACACAGAACTGTCCCATCTCCTGGAGCAGCCGAATCCTGGGAATTGCAGATCCCAAACCCACAGGGGTGAATCCAAACAGGACCCAGGCAGCCCCAAAAAACACCTAATTAGCGACACCTTAACGAAGATCCGGTGTGAACCCGTACAGGATGGACATTCCCAGCCCAATCCACTCCAAACATTCCTTGTCCAGCAAAACAGGAGGAGCAGGAATTCAGGAAAATCCCTCAGTGGGATCCTTGAGGATGGACACGATGAGGATCGGGTTTGGCATCTCCGGCCCCATTCTGCTCTTCCCGGAGCATCCTCTGGGATGAGGAACAGCTCCATCCTTGATCCCAAACCAGGGAACACTCCAAAATCCCACTGCCCCAGGACATTCCCAGGTGGATCCAGCCTGGCCTTGGGCACTGCCAGGGATCCAGGGGCAGCCACAGCAAATCTGGGAATTCCAGCCCAGCCCCTCCCCACCCTCCCACACAGCAATTCCTTGCCAACATCCCAGCCCAATCTCCCCTTTCCCAGTGGGAAGCCATTCCCTGTGTCCTGTCCCTTCATGTTCCCGCTCTGATGGGATTCCAGACAATCCCTGGAAACCCCACCGAGGCTTCCCAGATTTTCTGTGGCTGCCCCTGGATCCCTGGCAGTGCCCAAGGCCAGGTTGGACATTGGGATTTGGATCCACCTGGGGCAGTGGGAGGTGTCCCTGCCCATGGAACGGGATGGGATTTAAGGTCCCTTCCCACCCAAACCATTCCACGGCTCCGCGATGATCCCGACGCGGAATTCCGCCGCGGAATCCCAAATTCCCCATCCCAAATTCCTCTCCTTGTCCACCACGCCGCAGACCCCAACACTCCACCCTAAAAACGTCCCCTCGATCCCACAGCGTGACCCCAGCCCGTCCCGGTGCCATCTCCGAGCAGCGGGGCCACCGTGGCTCCCATTTGTCCCCAACCTGTCCCCAGTTAGCGGCTCCCTGTCCTTTTCAGCCTCCATTATCCTCAAGTTGCAGGCGGTGGACGCGGATCCGCTCAAGCCGTGACAGATCCATGAGTAATTCCCCTCCGGCCTCATCCTGCTCCATCCCCGCTCAGCTCCAGCTCCTCCCACTCCGGATCCTTCCGTAAATCCCGCCGGGAACTTTCCCAGATCGGTTTTCACGAGGTTTTCCTTCCCGAAAAAAGCAAATTTCTTCCCCATCCACATCCCTGGGTCAGCGGGGATGCCATTCCCAGTTTATCCCGGAGGAAGGGCGGGGAACATTCCCAGTGGGAACCACTCCAACCCTCTGGAATATCTTTTTTCCAGCCAATCCATGGTGGAAAGGAAGGAGAGTGAGATCGAGGCCATCTTTTCCCAAGGAAAACCAATTCCAAGGTTTTTTGCTCTGGGGACAGCGAGGATTCCAGCTGGGAGGGCATGGAGAGGAATCCCGGGAATTGCCCTGGTGGCTCTAAATCCCCGTCCCCACATGTGACATTCCAGAGGGTGGGACCTGGATTCAGGGAAGAGCCTCTGGAAGTGGCCAGGGATGGGACACGGAGGTGACACGTGCAGGGGACACTCCGGGGACAGAGAGGATGGAGCCACGTGGAGGAGATGGCCTGGAAAACTCTGGCTGAGGTGTGAGGAGAGCAGGGATCGATAAATTCCAGAATTCCGGAATGGTTTGGGATGGGAGGGACCTTAAATCCCATCCCATTCCATGGGCAGGGGACACCTCCCACTGTCCCAGGCGGATCCAAGCCCCAATGTCCAGCCTGGCCTTGGACACTGCCAGGGATCCAGGGGCAGCCACAGCAAATCTGGGAATTCCATTCCAGCCCCTCCCCACCCTCCCACACAGCAATTCCTTGCCAAGATCCCAGCCCAATCTCCCCTTTCCCAGTGGGAAGCCATTCCCTGTGTCCTGTCCCTCCAGGCCTTGTTCCCAGTCCCTCTCCAGCTCTCCTGGAGTCCCTTCAGGGACTCTGAGCATTCCCTGGATTTTTCCCTTCTCCAGGGGAACATTCCCAACTCTCCCAACCGACCAAGAGGATGCGAATATGGGAAAAAGGAATCACGGCACAGAGATCCCAAATGGCTGGGAAAAGGTCTGTGGGGAGCTGGGAAATCGTGTAAAATATTAAAAAATGGGAAATTAAATATATTTTAGAATTATATGTGCACACTGTTTTGTAGTAGATAAATATATACTCATTATGATTTATTTTATATAAGTATAATCTTGTATTTTATTATTTTTATTTTCTATTATATGGACTATATTAAAAAGTCAATCATCTAGATGTTTTTATTAATTCATAAATGTAGTAAAATATATTATTAATATACAAATATGATATATAATATATATTACATAATGTATTTGATATAATAGAAAATATATTACATATTTTTATAATATATATTATAATTTCTTTTAGATTATATACTTATATACTGTGATACGGATTTTGATGTTTCTCCTTATGGTAATTTATTTTATTTTATTTTAAAATTTTTTTTAAAAAATATTATTTTTATTTGATTTTTTTAAAGTTTAATTTAATTTTATTATTTTATTCTCTTGCCTTCTATTAAATTTTATTGATTTCTGTTCTATTTTACTTTCTTTTGCTTTGTTCTCTCCTACTCCATTTTATTTTGTTTTATTTTATTTTATTTTATTTTATTTTATTTTATTTTACCATCTTCTATTCCATTCCAGTCCTTTTCCCTGAGCCAATATCCTTTCATTTCCTTTTGTATTATATATTTATATTTATATTTTATATTTTATATTTGTTATTTTATATTTTATATTTATTATTATATTTTATTATTTTATATTAATTTTATATCTGTATTTCCTTTTATATTTATTCCTTATATTTGTATAATTTTATTCCTTATATTTTATTTTATTTTATTTTATTTTATTTTATTTTATTTTATTTTATTTTATTTTATTATTTCATTTCATTTCATTTCATTTCATTTCATTTCAATCTTATTTTAATCTTATTTTATTTTCATTTCCCACTCCCGACTCCACAGCCGAACGAGCCCTTGAGATCCCCCTGGATTTCTCCTCCTCTCCCAGATCCCTTCCCTAAGGATTCATCCCCTTGGCTGCAGGAAGGCAGGAAAACATCCCCTGGCACCTGGAATGTCATCCCAAATGTCACCATGCTTGGAATGCCGGATCCCGGCGTTCCGGGGAGTTCGGATCCCGCTGGCATCCGAGGGGCCGGGCGCGCTTCCCAAATCGGATTTTGGGATGGGGTCACGCCTTCCACATCTCCCCGACCATCCCAATTCCCTGATCCCAGGCAGGGCAGCGCATGGAGATGGGAATAAAAACAGGGACACGGCGTGATCCGGAGCTTACGGAATTATCTGTCAGCTCCATCCCGATTTTCCATGGCCATCGGCACTGGGATGGAGCCCACCCTGGATTGGATCCCTGGAATCCCATGCCGTGATCTTGGAGAGCACCGGAGCACAGAATTCCTTCTCCAGAGACACTGCTCCCATCCCTGCCCTTCCCCAAACCCCTCCGAGCCACAACAGGAATTATTCCCAGCGGAATCTTGGAATCCTGACAGAGACTCCGTTGGGAATAATTCCTTTTCTGGGAAGGTGAAGGGTGGGAGCTCATCATTCCAAGGATCTCAGCGATCCGGGGATTTCTGTGGGGTTTTGGCCCAGTAACCAATTCGTCCATCCATGCATCCATCCATCCATCCGTCTGTCCATCCGTCCATCCATCCATCCATCCATCCATCCATCCATCCGTCCATCCATCCCACAATCCCAAAGCACCGCATGAACAGGACCGGGAAGTTCCCTCTCATTACGGCTCCCGTTTTCCATCCTCATCCGCTGTTCCTGCTGCATTGGGGCTGAGTCACGGTGGGAATCGCTTCTGTCTGGGATCCCAAACCCCCAGGAATACCCAGGAATGCCCATCCGGCTCCAGGAATATCAACACCACAAGCTCCAGCACTCCCACATTCCCAAAAAAAGCCGGAGCCCCTCATTTTCCCGGTGTTTATCCCCCAGACAGGACAATCCCCGCGACTCCGGGGCCATGTTTGGGGTTTTTAGCGGTGTTTGTTTATGGTGGCCCTGCCCTGGCATTGACCCCATTCATCCCTCTGTCCATCTGTCCGTCCATGCATCCATGCATCCACCCGTCCATCTGTCCATCTGTCCATCCGTCCATCCGTCCATCCATCTGTTCATCCGTCCGTCCATCCGTCCATCCATCCCAGAATCCCAAAGCACCGCATGAACAGGACCGGGAAGTTCCCTCTCATTACGGCTCCCGTTTTCCATCCTCATCCGCTGTTCCCGCTACACTGGGGCTGAGTCACGGTGGGAATCGCTCCTGTCTGGGATCCCAAACCTCCATTCCTGCCCATCCGGCTCCAGGAATATCAACACCACAAGCTCCCAGCACTCCCACATTCCCAAGAAAAGCCGGAGCCCCTCATTTTCCCGGTGTTTATCCCCCAGACAGGACAATCCCCGCGACTCCGGGGCCGTGTTTGGGGTTTTTAGCGGTGTTTGTTTATGGTGGCCCTGCCCTGGCACTGACCCCATTCATCCCTCTGTCCGTCTGTCCGTCCATGCATCCACCTGTCCATCCGTCCATCTGTCCATCCGTCCATCCGTCCATCCATCCGTCCATCCATCCCAGAATCCCAAAGCACCGCACGGACAGGACCGGGAAGTTCCCTCTCATTACGGCTCCTGTTTTCCATCCTCATCCGCTGTTCCCGTTGCACTGGGGCCGAGTCACGGTGGGAATCGCTCCTGTCTGGGATCCCAAACTTCCATCCCTGCCCACCCAGCTCCAGGAATATCAACACCACAAGCTCCGGCAGTCCCACATTCCCAAGAAAAGCCGGAGCCCCTCATTTTCCCGGTGTTTATCCCCCAGACAGGACAATCCCCGCGACTCCAGGGCCGTGTTTGGGGTTTTTAGCGGTGTTTGTTTATGGTGGCCCTGCCCTGGCACTGACCCCATTCATCCCTCTGTCCGTCCATGCATCCATGCATCCACCTGTCCATCCGTCCATCCGTCCATCCGTCCATCCATCCGTCCATCCATCCATTCCAGAATCCCAAAGCACCGCACGGACAGGACCGGGAAGTTCCCTCTCATTACGGCTCCCGTTTTCCATCCTCATCCGCTGTTCCCGTTGCACTGGGGCCGAGTCACGGTGGGAATCGCTCCTGTCTGGGATCCCAAACCTCCAGGAATACCCAGGAATGCCCATCTGGCTCCAGGAATATCAACACCACACGTTCCAGCACTCCCACATTCCCAAGAAAAGCCGGAGCCCCTCATTTTCCCGGTGTTTATCCCCCAGACAGGACAATCCCCGCGACTCCGGGGCCGTGTTTGGGGTTTTTAGCGGTGTTTGTTTATGGTGGCCCTGCCCCGCCGTTGACCCCGGCGCCGTCACGCGCCTCCTGGCACACGTGTGGCCCCCGGCTCCGCCATCCCGCGCTATTCCTGGCTGCCGAGCGGGAATTGGCCGGGATTAGCTCCCACCGCCGGCAGCTGACGCCCGTTGGGAGCCCGCGCTCCGCCATCATCCCGCGCCACCTTCCTCCTCCTCCTTTTCCTCCTTTTCCTCCATTTCCCTCCTCTTTTTCCTCTCTCCGGCCCCACTGGGGCTCGGATCCTGAAACCCAGATCCCGAAACCCAGATCCCGAATCCTGGATCCCGGTGTTGTGCAATCCGTCGGGATCGCTGCCCGAACCCGCGGGTTTCGTAACGGCGGCTCCGTGACCTTTCCGCCTCTCCCTGCACCAAGCGGGGATGGATTCATCCCTCGGCTGCCATTCCATGGCATCCGGCTCCGCCAACCATTCCAAACCCTCCGCCGCGGCCTTTCGGAATGCCGTTCCAGCCGCCGGCATGGTGGGAATTGTCCCTGGCCCTCATCCGGGAGCCCATTCCTAGCACAGCCCCTTTCCCGCTGCCGATACGAAATTCCAGCCAGGAGCCGGGCCCGTGTCCGGCTGCTGCTCCAAAATTCCAGATATTCCCAGCTTTGAGGCCAGGGAACTTCGCGGGTGCTCCAGCGCCCTTTGGAAATGGAAAATCTGGGGACAGTGGTGAAGCTGGAGGGGAATTCCCCCATTTTTGGGGTTTTGGGAAGTGCTGGGATGAGTGGGAACCACTCTCCACGAAATCCTAGGGATCTGGATGGGACTCCCGGGTGGGAATTCCGGCCCCAGGAATGGGATCAGCTCCAAAACCATCACCAAAACCATCGCCGAACCCAAATCCCATCATTTTTTTCAGGAAAATATTTAAATTACATCCTCTTGGAGGATGCTGGGATTGCCCTGGGAACACCCAGTTCTGTTTCATTGGGAAAGTCTCCATCATAAATTCCAAAATCAGGGAAGTTTTTTGGTTTTGGGACTGAAAATTTTTAATGATAAAAATCCCGGTGAATTATTCCCGATTTTTTTACATCAGTGCTCGGGAAACCGTGGAGACCCCTGGATATTTCGGGATCCCAAACACCCAACTCATCCACCCCACAGCAGACCCCGATTTCCCACTCCCCGTTTTAGGAACACTCCCCGAAAATCCAGAATTCAACCTCCCTGCCGGGTTTTTGGGATCACGATGCCGGAATTCGGGAGGCTCCCGGGGCCGTGCCAGCCTGGCCCTGCCACCGCGGTGTCCCCGCTTAGGCCTGGCTTTGTTGTCCCCTCCATGCCCCCACCACCAGGAGTGGCCGGGATTAGCGGGGCCACGTGGGCTGGGTTTGCTCCAGGAACGTGCTCCGACACAGGCTGGGATGTGGGAATGGGATCCAGCACCTGCTGGAGCTGCGCAAATCCTGGGAATCTCCGATGGGTTCCGGGATTTAGGATCCCGCTCCATTCTGGGCACTCTCAGCATCCAGGCGTGACCCGATCCCGTTAAATGTGGGATTGTTTGGGTTGATGTCCCCCGTTGCCGCCTATTCCCAAGGATTTGGGAGCTGCAGGATACTGTTCCCAGACCCTCTGGAATAGCCCAGATCCCTCCTGGGAGTGGGTCAGGGAAAGTTCATTCCATCCTGAAAAACTCCAGCAGAAGGGATGGAGGGAGGGATTGATGGAGGCCCCTCAGGATTGATCCCAGAATTCCCAACTGGATTGGGTTGGGAAGGACCTCAGAGCTTTTTTTCCATGGGCAGGGACGCCTCCCACTATCCCAGATGGATCCAACCTGGCCTTGGACACTTCCATGGATCCAGGAGCTTCTCTGGGAATTCCAGCCCAGCTCCTCCCCAGGAATTCCATCCCAATATCCCAGCCCTGCCCTCTGGAAGTCCCAAAATCACCTGGGGTTGGATCCCGTCCCTTCCACTGTGTCCCAGTCCAGAAGAAAATGGGAATCACGGGGTTTTTTTGGGCTCCCAGCTCTTCCCAACCTCATTTTTCCTGCTTTTTTCTTTTCCTGGGAGAGGAAAGCCTGTGGCAGCCCCAGCCCTGTCCCCTCGTTCCGTCCCTGCGGGGACCGGGAGCCGTTAACGAGCCGAGGTGATTAATTTTTAACGACCTCCTCTTAATTGCTGAGCTATAAATAGACCTTCCCTGCTCTCCCCGGCCTTTCCCAGATGTTTTGGGAATCCCGGGATGCTCCAGGGGGGTCGGGCCACCGGTAGTGATGGATTTGTAGGGTGGCCCCAGAGTTGTCCCCAAGAAAGTCTGGATGGGGACACCAGGAGAGTCCCACGGATTTGCCAGCAGCCAGGCGGGCAGAAATCATGGAATTATGGGATCATTGAGGTTGGAAAAACCTTTGGAGACTCCTGAATCCGGCTGCCCCCATTGCACTGCCAAGGCCACCACCGTGTCCCCAAGTGCCACATCCACAGGGCTGGTAAATCCCCCCAGGAATGGGGATCCACCCCTGCCCTGGGCAGTTGGAAAACCCTTTCCACGAAGGAATTTTCCCCAAATCCCACCTAAACCTTGCCTGGCACAAGTTGTGACCTCCCCTTTTCCCAAGTGTCACCTCCCTGTCCTGGAAAACTCTGGGATCACTTGAACCTGAGCCTGGCATTGAACTCCTGACCCCGAGAGCAAATCCCTCCATCCCATCCCATCCCATCCCATCCCATCCCATCCCATCCCACCCCACCCCACCCCACCCCACCCCACATCCCATCCCATCCCATCCCACCCCATCCCATCCCATCCCACAAATCCCATAAATCCCATCCCATCCTGTGAGGGATTTCTGGGAATTCCACCCCCTCCGCTGTCCCCCTGGGGTCCTTCTCCTTCCTCACCCTGGGATTTTCCATCCCTTCATGACCCTGGGAAGGGGAACTTTTCCCTTCAGGATTCTGGCAGATTTTCCCGGAAAAAAAACTGGATCCACGGATCTGGGCTGCCCTCGGGATTTGGGATGGGTTTGGGACGCTCCCGCCGCTACCCAGATCATCCCAAGCACCTCAAAGCTCGCCTGAGCATCTCCATGAAAATATTCTCCAATGGAGACGTTCCCCAGGTTAATTAAACTCATTTAGCGTTAATCACGTCCGTGGGTTAATTAGGGAAAGCACTGGGAGGCTGAGCGGGGATCCCGGCAGGGAAGAGGAATTCCCTGGATGGGCGGAAGTGACTTTGCCTGAGCTGGAGCGGCTCCGAAATTCCCTCCCTCTCTCCTGGCTGATCCCATCTTCACTTCCAGACGATTCCCATCTTTTCTGGGTGATCCCTCCTCTTCCCTGAGTGGTTTTCCATCTCTCCTGAGCAATCCCGGCTCTCCCTGGATGATCCCACCCTGACTCCTGGATGGTTCCCACCTTTTCTGGGTGATTCCCGTGTTTCCCCTGGATGATCCTCCCCTCTCCTCTGGGTCATTCCCATCTCTTCTGGGTGATTCCCACTTTTCCTGAGAGATCTCAGCTCTCCCTGGATGATCCCACCCTCTTTCCTGGGTGATTCCCATCCCCCCTGGGTGATCCCTGCTCTCCCTGGATGATCCCACCCTCCCTTCCAAGTGATTCCCATTTTTCCTGGGCGATTCTCCTCTCTCCTGGATGATCCTCCCCTCTTCTTTGGGTCATTCCCATCTTTCCTGAGCGATCCCTGCTCTCCCCTGGATGATCCCACCCTCACTCCTGGGTGATCCCCATTTTCCCTGGACTGATCCCCCTCTTCCCTGGGTGATTTCCCCTCTCCTCTGGGTCATTCCCATCTTTCCTGAGCGATCCCTGCTCTCCCTGGATGATCCCACCCTCACTCCTGGGTGATTCCCATTTTCCCTGGGCTGATCCCCCTCTCCCAGCCTGTTCCCCCCACCTTGGAGCACGACTCAGATCCCAAAAAACCCCCAAATCCCGCACTCCCCAACCAACCCCGCCTCCAACTCCATCGAACAGCGGGATCAGGCTCCAGAAAAGCAAACCCAGGGCCTAAAATCCCATTTTTCCCCGTTTCCAGCAGGATTTCTGCAGGATGCCAGCCCGGCTCCCGGGAATGCTGGGCTGCAGCATTCCAGCCGCGATCGCAGCGCGTCTCTTCCCATCTCGTCACATTCCCTCCTCGCCGGGATGAATCATCCTCCCCCCGCCCCGCTCCTTCCCAAACATCCGCGGGCACAAAAAAAAATCCCAGCCCTGGTGGCCCCTTTCCCTTCAGGGTTCCCATCACATCCGCAGGGAAAAGGCAGGAGCAGCTTCCTGGTTCTGGGATCAAAATCCAGCTCAGGGAAGGGCTGGAAAGGATCCGTCCCAAAAAAACCCCAAAAACCAGGAGATGCTGCTGGTTGGGATCCACCACCGAAATTCCCTAAATTCTGGGAGCTGCACTGGGAGTGAATCAGAAGCGCCCAAAATCCTGGGGTTGATGAAAAAGTTGGATTTATCCCGGTTTGGAGGAGCTGGGTGGGGACAGGAGGTGACTTTTCCCGCTCCAGGTGGGATCAGCACCCTCCAGACTCAAAGAGGGCTTGGAGAAGTCGGTTTAAAGCCATTGGAATTCCTGAGGAAAACATCCTGGCCGTGAAAAACTGGGAATCAGGAAAAGGGGGATGCCCGGGAGCGAAACCATCCCTGAGGAGCCGCACCTTGTGGAGGAAGAGGAGGAATTTGGGAATTTTTGGGTGGCTGGGGAAAATCAGGAGCTGGGAAGGTTCAGGAAACCGGGAATTGGCTGCAGGGAAGGAAAAAGGGTGTGAAAAGCATGGAAAGGGATTTAAGGAGACAGGGATGAAGGAGGGAAGGGGGAGAGCAGAGGAGAAGCGACAGCGCCCGGCCCACGGGGTGGGAATTTTCTCACCCAGGGATGGAGGCTCGGGAGCAGCGGGAAAAGTCGGGAATTTCATCCCTAAGGAAAGGCTGTGACCTCCCGACCCTGGCATCCTGCTGGGCACAGCCCCCGTGTCCCTGTCCCTGCTGGTCACGGGGACAAATTCTGCCCCGGGGTGGCACGGCCGAGCCCATGGAGAAACACTGGGAAAAGGGATTCGGGAAGTGGGATTTGGGGAGAGGGATTTGGAAAGTGGGATTTTGGGAGAGGGATTTGGAAAAAGGGATTTGGGAAGTGGGATTTGGGGAGAGGGATTTGGGAAGAGGGATCCCAGGAAAAGGGAATTCCCAGCTCCCTGGAACCCTCTGCTCCTGCTTTCCACAGTCCCTTGGGGATCCCTGGAAGTGACATTGGGACAGTGGGAAAAGGGACCTTGAAAAGGGACCCTGCACCGGCTCCCTGTGTTGGGGACAAAGCTGGGACAAAGCTGTCCCTGAAGTGTGACACGGCCGAGCCCACCCCTGACTGTCCCAGCTCCATGGAGGTGACACTGGGACCTTGGGAAGAGAAATCCTGGGAAGAAGGACACCAGGAAGAGGGATCCCAGGAAGAAGGACACTGGGAAGCAGGACCTGTCACCAGGGGGACAAAGCTGTCCCCGCAGTGTGACACGGCCAAGGCCACCCATGACCCTCCTGGCACCATGGAGGTGACACTGGGACCTTGGGAAGAGAAATCCCAGGAAGAGGAACCCCGGAAAGAGGGACATAGGGAAGAGGAACCCCATACCAGCCGTCCATGCCAGGGGGACAAAGCTGTCCCTGCAGTGTGACACGGCCAAGGCCACCCGTAACTGTCCCAGCTCCATGGAGGTGACACTGGGACCTTGGGAAGAGAAATCCTGGGAAGAGAGACCCTTCATTGGCTGCCTGTGATGGGGACAAAGCTGTCCCCGCAGTGTGACACAGCCAAGGCCACCCGTGACCCTCCTGCCACCACAGAGGTGACACTGGAACCTTGGGAAGACAAATCCTGGGAAAAGAGACCCCAGGAAAAAGGACACCAGGAAGAGGGACCCTTCACCAGGGGGACAAAGCTGTCCCCGCAGTGTGACACGGCAAAGGCCACCCGTAACTGTCCCAGCTCCATGGAGGTGACACTGGGACCTCGGGAAGAGAAATCCTGGCAAGAGGAAAACCAGGAAGAGGCACACCAGGAAGAAGGACACTGGAAAGAGGGACCCGTCACCAGGGGGACAAAGCTGTCCCCGCAGTGTGACACGGCCAAAGCCACCTGTGGCTGTCCCAGCTCCATGGAGGTGACACTGGGACCTCGGGAAGAGAAATCCCAGGAAGAGGGATCCCAAGAAGACGGATACCAGGAAAAGGGACCTGTCACCAGGGGGACAAAGCTGTCCCCGCAGTGTGACACAGCCAAGGCCACCTGTGACCCTCCTGCCACCACGGAGGTGACACCGGGACCTCAGCAACAGGGACCCCAAGGCCACTTTTCTCCCGAGCACAGCACAGCCCAGTCCCACCCCAAATCCTCCTCCTCACCCTATCCCGCCACCAAAAAAATCCTGGAATTCCGATTTCCCCTCCTGCAGCAGCAGGATCCCCCCAAGTCCCACTCCTTGGGATGGGTTTGTTCCATAAAAAAAGGTCGGAAAAGTTGGAATTATTTCCTGTGCGAATCGAGGGAAGTGTCGGCGTTGCCAGACTCGGCGGGGAAGAGGCGGATGGAGCAGAATATTCCTAATTATTATTATATTCATTATTATTATTATTATTATTATTATTATTATTATTATTGTTGTTGTTGTTGTTGTATTATTAATACTAATATGATTCTGTAAATACTGTTATTAATATTATTTAATTAATTATTATTACTATATAATGACAAGTTTCTAAGACAAAACCATCAGAGGTCCTGATCCATTCTCCTGGATCTCTCCAATGCAGGAAAATCCGGAAAATCCGGAAAATCCAGGAAATTCCTCCCCATTGTCCAAGCAAAGTGATGGACAAGAGATCCAGGGTTAATTCCAGTGACAATCCCATCGGGATTGGGATCGGGAAGAGGGGGAGCAGCTCCCACGCATCCCAATCCCACCTTGTGTCCCTGCTGTCACCGCCTGTTCCTTCCTCTTCCCGCTTTTCCCGGGATCACGGAACGGATCGGGTTGGAAACGACCTCAAAACTCATCCCGGGCCACCATCCCCCATCCCAGGCTGCTCCAAGCGCTGTCCAAGCTCACCTTGACCCTTTGCCGGACATTTGAGGGGACACTGCTGTCCCCACTGACCCCTCAGGGTTGTCCCCAACCCCACTCTGATCATTCCAAGGACAGGATGGTGGAAAACCATCGCCGGAACGCCGCGTGTGTCCTGTCACTGCCATGGGCTCAGGGACGCGGCCACCGCGATGTCCCCAATGCAGAGGAGCCACCATGATGTCCCCAACGTGGAGGAGCCACCGCAACGTCCCCAGTGTTGAGGAGCCACCGTGACGTCCCCAACACCAAGGAGCCACCGCGATGTCCCCAACGTGAAGGAGCCACCGCAATGTCCCCAGTGCGAAGGAGCCACCACAATGTCCCCAATGCTGAGGAGCCACCATGACGTCCCCAGTGCCAAGGAGCCACCGCGATGTCCCCAACACAGCCACCGCGATGTCCCCAGTGCTGAGGAGCCACCACAATGTCCCCAACACTAAGCAGCCACCACAATGTCCCCAACGCTAAGCAGCCACCGCAATGTCCCCAACACTAAGCAGCCACCACAATGTCCCCAACGCTAAGCAGCCACTGCGATGTCCCCAACGCGGAGGAGCCACTGTGACGTCCCCAACGCGGAGGAGCCACCACAATGTCCCCAACGCGAAGGAGCCACCGCAATGTCCCCAGTGCCGAGGAGCCATCGCAACGTCCCCAACACCGAGGAGCCACCGCGTTGTCCCCAACGGGAAGGAGCCACCTCGACGTCGCCAATGCCGAGGAGCCACTGCAATGTCCCCAACAGCGAGGAGCCACTGCGATGTCCCCAACGCCAAGGAGCCACCGCAATGTCCCCAACACCGAGGAGCCACCACGATGTCCCCAACGTGAAGGAGCCACTGCGATGTCCCCAACACCGAGGAGCCACCATGATGTCCCCAATGCCAAGGAGCCACCGCAATGTCCCCAACGCCAAGGAGCCACCGCAACGTCGCCAATGCCGAGGAGCCACCGTGACATCCCCTATGCCAAGGAGCCACCGCGACGTCCCCAACACCAAGGAGCCACCATGACATCCTCAATGCCGAGGAGCCACCGCGATGTCCCCAACGCCAAGGAGCCACCGCAATGTCCCCAACACCAAGGAGCCACCATGACATCCTCAATGCCGAGGAGCCACCGCGATGTCCCCAACGCCGAGGAGCCGCCGCGGGGTCTCACCTGCGTCTCGGAGAGGTTGAGCTGCCGCGCTAGCTCCGTCCTTTCCCGGCCCACCACGTACTGGCAGCGCTGGAATTCCAGCTCCAGGCGGTAGAGCTGCTCCGCCGTGAACGACGTCCGCGTCCGCTTGGGCCGGTCCAGGTCCAGCCCCTTGGGCAGCACGATCTCCCGGATCGTCCCTTTGGCATCTGTGTCGGAAAACGGGGAAAACCGTCAGGGAGAAACAGATAACTGAAGGAATCGACCCAAAATTCTGGTTGTCTGGGGGGAAAATGGGAAATGAATGGAATTAAAGTGCCTGGATGCGTTTTCCCGCTTTGGCATCTGTGGGGGAAAACAGGGAGAACCCTCAGGAAAAAGAAACCTGAGGGAATCGGTCCAAAAATCCAAAAATCTGATAATTTTGAGGGAAAAATGGAGAATAAATGGAATTAAAGCGGCTGGATGCATTTTACCCCTTTGGCAACTGGGGGTGAAAATGGGGAAAACCGTCAGGAAAAAGAAACCTTAAGGAATCGGTCCAAAAATCTAAAAAATCCGGTTATTGGTGGGGAAAATGGGAAATAAATGGAATTAAAGCAGTCGGATTCGTTTTCCCCCTTTGACATCTGTGGGGGAAAACAGGGAGAACTTTCAGGGAAGAAAATAACTGAAGGAATCAGTCCAAAAATCCAAAAATCTGATATTTTTGAGGGAAAAATGGAGAATAAATGGAATTAAAGCAGCTGGATGTGTTTAACCCCTTTGGCATCTGTGGGGGAAAATGGGGAAAACCATCAGGAAAGGAAAACGTGAAGGAATCCATCCAAAAATCCAAAAATCTGGTTATTTTGGGGAGGGGGGGGGGGGGGAGGAATGGGAAATAAATGGAATTAAAGTGCCTGGATGTGTTTTCCCTCTTTGGCATCTGTGGGGAAAATGGGGAAAACCGTTAGGAAAAAGAAACCTTAAGGAATTGGTCCAAAAATCTAAAAATCTGGTTATTGGTGGGAAAAATGGGAAATAAATGGAATTAAAGTGCCTGGATGTGTTTTCCCCCTTTAGCATCTGCGGGGGAAAACATGGAAAGCTGTCGGGGAAAAAAATAACTGAAGGAATTGGTCCAAAAATCCAAAATTCTTTTTTTTGGGGGGGGGGAAAATTGAGAATTAATGGAATTAAAGTGGTTGGATGTGTTTTTGCCCTTTGGCATCTGTAGGGGAAAACCGTCAGGGAAAAGAATCCAGAAGGAATCGGTCCAAGAATCCAAAAATCTGATTTTTTGGGGGAAAAATAGAGAATTAATGGAATTAAAATGGTTGGATGCATTTTTGCCCTTTGGAATCCGCGGGGGAAAACAGGAAAAACTGTCAGGGGAAAAAAAACCTGAAGGAATCCGTCCAAAAATCCAAAAATCTGATTTTTTTGGGGGGGAAAATGGGAAATAAATGGAATTAAAGCGCGGCTGGATGTGGAGTATCCATGGAAATCCCACAAGCTGGAGCTGAATCGTGGCTTGGTTCTTCCCTCCGGCTCCAAATGCAGAGAGTTGAGAAATATCCAGGGAAAAGTGACAGATCTCCATGAATTAGGGATTTTTCAAAATGTCTTAAAAAAAATATAAACCATGAAGTTTTTCGGGAAAACGAAGCGTTTCATCCTGGAAATAATCATTTGGAAAAGCAGGAGGAAAAAGGAGATTTATGCCAAGGAAGAATTTGAATTTAAAATTTTTAAATATAATTTTAAATATAATTTTTAATATAATTTTTGATTTCTGTCATTCCTTGGGAAATAACTGGAAAAATTCACCTCTATTACAATTCCCAGAATTTTCCTCACCGAAGGAATATTCCCTTGGAAATCTCAGCTCCCATTTTGGGGCGGTTTCCTATTAAAGGACGAGTTTGGGAAGTGCCGTTGGCGCTGAGCTGCTCCCGGCCGTGGGTTTTACGAGGCTGGGAATATCCAAGGAAGGAAAATCCGGAGTGTTTGGCCGTGGGCATCCGGAGGAGCCTCCATGGCTTCGCTTCCCACCGGGAAAGGACAAACTCCACCAAAAAAATCAGCAGGAATTCTGTCCCAGCTCCCAGGAATTAGAACGAGCCTCGGGAATCGCCTGCTGGGGTCTTCCCAAATCCCAAATCCCGACAGTCCTCAAGCTCCAGTACCACCAGTGCTGCACTGGTTGGGGTGAGCCCTCCCTGCAGGGCTCCAGGGGCTTTTCCAGAGGGTTAAAATCCAGCCAGGAAGTCGATCTGAGTGAGCAGCCTCAAGACAGACCCTGATTTTGGGATGCTGGATCCCAATTCCGGGCGGATCCCGGTTGGAAGTCAATGGATCTCCCTCCCTCCCTCTGGCTGAGCCAGGCACGAAGGGATTATAAAGTTCCTGGGGTAGGAAGGAGGAAAACAGCCAGGAGGAGCCGGGAATGGGGCAATGGAAATGGGGACGGCAGAGCTGGGATGGGAATGGTGGCACTGGGATGGGAATGGTGGCGCTGGGATGGGAACGGTGGTACTGGGATGGGAATGGTGGTACTGGGATTGTAATGATCGTACTGGGATCGGAACAGCAGTGCTGGGATGAGAATAGTGGCACTGGGATAGGGATGGCGGAGCTGGAATGGGGACAGCAGAGCTGGGATGGGGACAGCAGAGCTGGGATGGGAATGGTGGCACTGGGATGGGAATGGTGGCGCTGGGATGGGAACGGTGGCACTGGGATTGTAATGATGGTACTGGGATCGGAACAGCAGTGCTGGGATGAGAATAGTGGCACTGGGATGGGGATGGCGGAGCTGGAATGGGGACAGCAGAGCTGGGATGGGGACAGCAGGGCTGGGATGGGAACGGTGGCACTGGGATGGGAATGGTGGCGCTGGGATGGGGATGGTGGTGCTGGGATGGGAACGGTGGCACTGGGATGGGAATGGTGGCACTGGTATGGGAATGGTGGCACTGGGATTGTAGTGGTGGCACTGGGATGGGAACGGTGGCACTGGGATGGGAATGGTGGCACTGGGATGGGAATGGTGGCGCTGGGATGGGGATGGTGGCGCCGGCATTGGAATGGCAGCACTGGCTTCAGAATGGTGGCGATGGTATGGGAATGGTGGCACTGGGATTGTAGTGGTGGCACTGGGATGGGAATGGTGGCGCTGGGATGGGGACAGCAGAGCTGGGATAGCAATGGTGGCGCTGGGATTGGAATGGCGGTGCTGGGACGGGAATGGTGGCACTGGGATGGGAATGGTGGTGCTGGGATTGTAATGGTGACAGTGGGATTGTAATGGTGGCACTAGGATCGGAACGGCGGCACCGGGACAGGGATGGTGGCACTGGGATCAGAAAGACGGCACTGGGATTGTAATGGTGGTGCTGGGATTGTAATGGTGGCACTGGGATCAGAATGGCGATGCTGGGACAGGAATGGTGACGCTGGGACAGGAATGGTGACACTGGGATCGGAATGGAGGCACTGGGACAGGAATGGTGGCACCAGGATCAGAATGGTAGCACAGGGACAGGAATGGTGGCACTGGGATGGAAATGGCGGCGCTAGCATTGTAGTAGTGGCACTGGGATCGGAATGACGGCACTGGGATCGGAATGACGGCACTGGGATCGGAATGACGGCACTGGGATTGTAATGGTGGCACTGACATCAGAGCGGTGGCACCGGGACAGGAATGGTGGCACGGGGATTGGAATGGTGGCGTTGGGATCAGAATGACGGCACTGGGATCGGAATGACGGCACTGGGATTGTAATGGTGGCACTGAGATCAGAACGGTGGCACTGGGACAGGAAGAGCAACACCGGGACAGGAATGGTAGCACAGGGATCGGAGTGGCAGCGTTGGGATCGGAATGGTGGCACAGGGACAGGAATGGTGGCATGGGGATCGGAACGGTGGCACAGGGATTGGAATGGCGGCACTGGGATCGGAATGGTGGCATGGGGATCGGAATGGAGGCGTTGCGATCGGAATGGTGGCGTTGCGATCGGAATGGCAGCACTGGGATCAGAATGGTGGCACCGGGACAGGAATGGTGGCACGGGGATCGGAACAGTGGCACCGGGACAGGAATGGCGGCACGGGGATCGGAATGGCGGCACTGGGCCAGGAATGGTGGCACAGGGATCGGAATGGTGGCACGGGGATCGGAATGGCGACGCTGGGATTGGAATGGCAGCACTGCCGTAGGGCCAGCAGTGCCAGGATGAGGATGAATGAGCTGGGATGAGGGTGCCGGATCCAGTACGGGAATAGTGGGATTTGCGACCAAGCACCGGTTCAGGAAAGGGACCCCAATCCCGGAGCCGCTTTCCCGCCGCGGGACACAGCCAAGGCACCATCCCGAAACGCGGCCCCAAAGGAGTTCCGGGGGCTTGGGGACAACCAGCGTGGCACAAGGGGTGGTGGCACCGGACCCACACCCCGAACCCTACGGAATGGCGCGGAGCTGCTGGGAAGGAAGGGGGTTGTAGGCGGATCAGCGGCTTTTCCGGCGGGATCAGGCCGCCGGGAACCATTTTGTTCCCAGGAAGAGCCGTGGCGGCGACGATGCCCGGGCCACGTCCGCACTCAGTGCCCACGTCCGTGCCCACGTCCGTGCCCACGCCACAACAACGGCCGGGAACGCCGGGGACGCCGGATCTGCGGCCGCAGCTGCGCCCTCGGCTCCAGCTCGGGCATTATTTATTGTTATCCCCCGGCAGCTGGAGCAGCTCCGGAGGGATGGCAGGGAAAAGGGCACGGCCACGGTGCCAGCTCGGCGCAGGGGACACCAAACTGCTCGTCCCAGCCCTGTTGACCTCCCCCAGTGTCGGTTTTGGGGTGCTCAGGCCATCCCCCCCATTCCAGTCTTTGGAACCCCCTCCCCAGAGCCTTTTCCCATGCTGCAGTCCCAACAATTCCGGTGTCCTGCCGGGGCTGCCCGGGGGCTTCCGGAGCCTTTGGGCCTTGCTGGTGACATGTCCTGCTCTTGGGGACCGGGGTACACCTGGTGGCACTGGAGCCAGGGCTGGGCTGGGGTGGAGATCCCCCAAAAGAGCAGAGGACACCCAAATCTACGGGGACATCCCAAAATCCCACAAATCCACGGGGATACCCTAAAATGCCCCAAATCCACGGGGACACCTTTCTGTGGCACAGGGACACCCCACGCTGGCACAGGGACACGCCGTGCCCACCTGGGCTCCTGCACCATCACCCCTGCCAGCCCCCAGCGTGTCCCCTCTGTGCCATGGGGTGGCCATGGTGGCACCGAACGCCACCGGGGTCCCTCCACGTGCTCTGCGCCCACCGGGCCCAGCGCTGGGCCAGCCCCGGGAGGTGACAGGGAGGGACATGCCGGGATGTGTCCCCAACCCCGAGCAGCCGCGGGGACAGCGGGACCGGCCCCGGGGTTGCTCGGGTCCTTCCACCGCCGAGTCCTTGTCCCGTTTGTCCCCGGGAACCACTCCCGACGAGACAGGGATGGCCGGGCGGTGACCGGGAGGTGACCGGGAGGCTCCGTCCCGCACCGACCATCCCCGGTATCGCGGTTCGGAGACCCCGAGAGGACCCCGCGGATGTGAGGGGGTCCCGAGGACCCCCCGACATCACCAAAAGCACCGCGGGCGAGCACCGGGGCTGCACCGGAGCTGCACCGGGGCTGCACCGGGGCCGGGGCTGCACCGGGGCCGGGGCAGCCTGGGCCCCTTTCCCGAGGCAGGCAGCAAGGGCGGAACCCAAAATATTTAAAATAATAATATTGTAAAACATAAAAAGAAACATTTTAACCTCCCGCTTTGCACAAAACCCACCGGGGAGGCTCAGCCCGGGCCCAGCCGCTGCTCGGCCCCGGCCCTGATCGGCTGCGGCACCGCGCCCGGGCCGGGTGGGGACCGGCGGGTCGGTGTCCCCTCAGCCCAGGTGGCCCCGCCACGTCACCCCCCGCTTCATTTCGGCTCGACCCCGGTGATTTGCGGCGTTTTCTCCCCGCCACCATTTTGTCCGCACCGTGGCGGCTGCGGCAAGATGGTGAAACCGGGCGCTCCCGGTGAGGGTCCCCGGGGCCGGCGGGAGCGGAGACCCTGCCCCGGCCTCGGGCACGCACCCCCGCCCCTCTCCCGGTGCCAGCACCGTCGGGACGGCCTCGGTGGGGCTGAAAGCGGCGGAGGAGAGGCCTGACCCCAGCCTGACCCCGGCAGGACCGGCGGCAGCCCCGCTCGGTGACCCCCGGGAACGCGGGGACATCACGGGCGGGATCCCGCGGCTCGTCCCCGAGAGCTGCCCGGTGCTCGGGCGCTGTCTCCGACTCGCACTGGGACAACCGGGCTGTGGGCGAAGGGCAGCGATCGGGACAACCGGGAGAGAGGCTACGGTGAGCGGCGGGGCTATTTCCCGGGATGCCCGAGCCTGGGATAAGGATGGAACAGGGACTCGGCTCCGGTCCCACCGCCCCCGCGGGGTGAGCAGGGAAGTCCCGGCCGCCGCTCCGGTCCTTGCCTCGCTTCCCGAGCGCTGCGCCGGGCACCGGGAGGCCTCGGCCCTGATCGCCGAGCGGCCGCCGAGCCGTTCCGGGCTCCGGCAGCGGCGGAGGAGCGGCGGGACCGCGGAGCATCCCCGGGATCCCGGATCGGCGGAGCGCTCGGGATCTGCCCGCCTGCGACAGCCTCATCAGGGCGCCCCAAACTTCTCGGGGTTCGCCACAAGCCAGAAGAGGTCCCAGCGAGTCCCGGGCCGGCGGGGACTGAGCGCGGGCGGCGGGGCGGGATGCGGGATGAGGGATGAGGGATGCAGGCTGCAGGATGCGGGATACGGGATACGGGACGCGGCGGGTCCGGGGCCGAGCCGGTGATAATTATAAAGGGGGAAAAAAAAAATAAACCCCCCCTCGCCCGCCGCCGCTCCGTGACGCTTTTCTCCTGCGACATCGCTACCAACGCCGAGCTGATGCTGTCCCCGCTCTCCCCCCGTTCCCCGCGGGGCTCCGGCGGCTCCGTGACCCCGGGGCCGTTCCCCCGGAGCCCTCCCGGCTGCCCGCTGGGCACGGCCCCGCTCCGAGCCCGCTGCCGGCCGAGCCGGGCTGGAGCAACGGGCCCGCTCCGTGCCGCACTCAGAGGAGCCGGGGCAGCAGCAGCGGGGTCGGGAGGCCGGAGGTCGCGGCCGGGAAGCGCCCGGGAGCGCCCGGGACGCGCTGGGAGCGGTGCCGGGGATGCCCCATCCCCGCCGCGGGAAGCCCCGGCCGGGGACGCGCGGAGCGGGGCCGGGAGCGGGGAGCGTGGCCGTACCTCGCACCAGGATGCGGCGGCAATAATCCGCCTCGCCGGTCCCCGACGGGCTCTCGGTGTCCGGGGCGCACTGCTTGGAGGAGCCGGGGCTGACGGCCGACGTTCCCGGGATGTCCTTGAAGCCGCCGCCGGCTCCGCCGCCTCCGCCGCCGCCGCCGGCGCGCAGGGCGCTCTCCAGCTCCGCCCGGGTCGGCGCCTTCTCCCGGGCCCGCCCGGTGGCCGCGGGCTCGGCCAGCAGCACGGGGCTCCCGCCGGGCTCGGCCCCTCCATCGCTCATCCCTGCGGGCGCCGCGGCGGGATCAAACATCAGGAGGCAGAGAGAGACACGGGGAGAGGGAGAGAGGAGGCAAGGCTGGGCGGGGGGGATGGGAGGGAGCGCCCCCCCCCCCCCCCCAGACCCCTTCCCCTCCCCGCCCCTCCCCGGCCCCCCCGGGGCTCGGCGCCCCAGCTCGCCCCCATGGCCGGGGACCGCCGGGGGCCGTCGCCTCCCGCCTGTCGCCCTCTCCCACCCGGGGGGCCGGCATTTAAAGCGCGCCCCCCTCCCCGCCCCGCCGGTCCGGGGGTGGTACCGGGGGTGGGGGGGACCCGTCGGGGCGTCCCGAGAGGATGCGGGGGTGGGGGGGGAAAGGAGTTTCAAACTTTGACAGGCGGCCGAGGCCCCCCCCCCCATCCTCCAGCGCCCCCTCCCCAGCTCCACCTCCCGCGGCACCTCGCTCCGGGCAAACTTCAGGCGCTCCGGCCGCGGCCGCTGCCCTTCCATGGAGCGCCGGTGCCGCTGCGGGTCCCGGTGCCGGTGCCGGTACCGGCGGGAGCTGCCGCCGCCGGTGCCCGGGCTCTCCGCGCCGCGCTCGGGATTCGCGTGCAGGGGGAAATCAATACCGGGAGATTGAGGGGGGGATGATTTTAGGGGGGGTGGGGGGCGGGAGGGGAAAGGGAGGTCGAGGGGAGGGAGCTGCGGAGGAAGCGGGCGGGGGTGGGACCGGCGAAGGAGCCGGGTCCTTATTCCTCCGGCCCGGCCCTCCCCCGCCGCCGCGCTCCGCTGCGCATCCCCCGGCGGAGCCGCGGCCGGAGCCGGCAGCGGGGAGCGGGCGGCCGAGCCCCCGCCGCGCCCGGGGAGCGCCCGGGGGCCACCGGGGGCCGAGCAAAGAGCCCGTTTTAAATTAACGGCCCGGTACAGACGCAATTTCCTGCCCTCCCGTTCCGTGACACCGATTGGTAAACAAAGAGCCCCTCGGCGGACGCTGCCCGGCCCCGGGAGCGGCGGCAACGGCGGCGGCGACTCCCGTTCCCGGTTCCTTCTCGAGGGGCTCAGTCTGGGGGATCCCCGCCCAGCCGGGGCAGGGCCGGCAGAGGTGGCAACGAATAAAGAAATTAAAGAAATTAATTAAAGAAATCTCCCGGCCCCGGCGGGCACTGCCCCTCCCCGGGCCGGGCGGGGGTCGCGGGGCTCCGTTGCCGCTTCCCCGCGGTGCCCCGCAGCTACCGGGGGTGTCCCCGTTGCTACCGGGATTACCCCAATTCCACCCCGGAATGGAGCCCCGAAATTCCCTGATCCCGCACAGCCTCTCCCGGCAGCGGCACCGAGCGGGGCGGCTCCCGTTTTCCAGCTGGGAATGCCGGACCCGGTGTACGCGGGGGTGTCCCGGGAGTCTCCCCCGCCTCGGGGGGCTCCGTTCCACCTCTGTCCCCGAAATGGGCCAAGACCGGACGGAAAAAGCGGCGATGCTTCCCCGGGAGCGGCCGCTCCCCGTCCTCGGTACTGCCTCAAATCGGAACGGTTGTAACGGCGATGGATTAAAAATAAATAAATAAATTTTAAACGCATGCAGCCCCGAGTTTTCGCAGCCGCTGCGGACTCACGGCCCGGTACCGGGCACCGCCCCGGGCTGGGGGGACCCGCAGGGGTCTGGGTCCGGTCTGGACACCGGTAAGGCTCGGTTCAGGGTGTGCCGGACACCGGGAGCTCAAGGCCTTGGGCTGGAGTGGTCTCGGAATGTCCGAGCCTGCCGCGGCCTGGGCCCGTCCCTGAAATCACCGGAACGGCGCGGAGTGAGAGGAAACAGAGCAGGGGGAAAATGAAATTAAAAAAAAAAAAAAAAAAGGGAAAAAAAAAAAATTAAAATGTAAAATAAAGCCGTAGGAATAAAGAAAGTAAAATGAAAGAAATCAAATCAAAAGGTGGGGGAAAGGGGGAAGGAAATGAAGCGAACGAAAAAGGCCGAGCGGGGAGAGCGCAGGGACGGGCCCCGCTCAAGGCCGGTGGTCCCGGGCTGCACCCCCGGTTCTGCGGGGCGCGGAGGGGCGAGCGGGGATGGAGCGGCCGGGCCGCAATCGGTTCCCCGCTCCTCGTTCCCCGCTCCCGGTTCTCCACTCCCGGGGCTGCGGCAAGGCCGGGCCGGGCCGGACAGCCGGACAGCCGGACAGCCGGACAGCCGGACAGCCGGACAGCCGGACAGCCGGGCTCCGCTGTGCCCCGCCACCGGGCCCGGTGGTGGATGTGACACCAACCAACGATTTTAAACGAAAACCAGGAAAATCACCCCAAACCCACCGCGCCCTGCGGCCTGAGCCCCCCAGCACCGTGGGGAAAGGCTGCGGGCCTGTGCCACCGGGAAGACGGAGGGCCGCGGTTCCCCGGGAGCTGCTGGAACGAAAAATCCTCCCTTCGCCGAGCCCCGGCCCCGAGCGGCGGCTGAGGCCGCGGAGCGAGTGGCGGAGGAGCGGCCCCGGTGCCCGCTAAGCCGCCGGTGCCCGCTCGGCCCCCGCCGCCTCCTCACGGCTCCCGTTCCTTTCCTGTTGTTTTTTAATTTTTTTTATTTTTTTCCCCGTTATCCCCACGATTAACCTGAATAATAACGCGAAGGGATTTTCTCCGGGAGAAGCGGGGAAAAGGGGAAATGCCGGGTGCGAGGCGCCTCCGTCGCTGCCTGGAAGCGGAGGCGAGGGGATCCGCGGGCTCCCGGTTCCCCAAAAATAATAATAAATAAACAAAAATAAATAATCAAAATAACGCTAGTAAAAAAACAATCCGATTTTCGTCGCTTTGTTGCTGTTGGTTTTGGGTCCGGCTCAGCGCTGCTGTTGTTGTTGTTTTAATTAGCGTTAATATTAGCGGTATTAGTGTCACTATTAGCCTTGCTATTATTAGTGGCGTTACTATTCCTATTATTAGCACTATCAGCGCTATCAGCGCTATTTATCGGTGTTTTTATTATAAAAAATCCGTGGTTTTCCTCGCTCCCGAGCACACCCAGCTCGGGGAAGCCCGGCCCGGGGTGGGAGCGGCCGCGCTCTCCCGGAGCATCCCCGTTCCCGGCGCTCCCACCCCGCCGCCGGCCTCGCCGAGCCCCCGGGGCCCTCCCAAGCCGCCGCCCCGCTCCGTCCCCTCGCTTCTCGCCGCTCCGGGGGCGACAAAAAACCCCGCGGAATTCCTTGATTTTCCCCGTTTAGAGGCGGATCCGCCGCCCCGAGCGGCCCCGGCACTCCCGGCTCTCCCGGTGGCCCGGAGATGGAGGTAGGGCCGGGCTCGGTGATCTCGGCTTGGCTGGGCCTGGCTACGGGGAGGGTGCGGGAGCGGAGCCGGGGCTTCCCCCGGTACCGAACCGGGCGCCCCCGGTGAGTCCCGGGGCTCGGAGGGCACCGGGAGGGGGGGGACCCTTCTCCTCCTTGTCCTTGTCCCCGCTAAGGAACGGCTGCCCCGGGGACAGCCCCGCGTGGGGACCCCACCGAGAGACCCCCGGGGCCCGGGCAGCGAGGCCGAGGCCGGGCCCGGGCCGGGAGAGAGCGGCGGAGCCCGGGGACGGTGCGGGGCCTCGGCGGGAGCGGGGACAGCGGCGGGGACACGGGGGAACTGCGTGGGGACACGGGGGGAACGTGAAAACACGGGGGGACTGCGTGGGGACACAGGGGGCAATGAGGGGATGCGGGAAAACTGTGACGGCACACGGGGACCGCGAGGGGACAACCGGGGACTGTGCGGGGACACGGGGAGAATGTGAGGGGACACGGAGGGACTGTGAAAACACCGGGGGACACTGAGGGGACACGGGACTGTGAGGGGACACGGGAGAATTGTGCGGGGACAAGAGTGGACTGTGAGGAGACACGGGGGAACCGTGAAGGGACACCGGGGGAATGTGAGGGGACACGGGGAGAATGTGAGGGGCCACCGGGGACTGTGAGGGGACATCGGGGACTGTAAAAACACGAGGGGACTGCGAGGGGACATGGGACTGTGAGAGGACGCGGGAGGCAGGGGGAAAACGCGGGGGGATTGTGAGAAAACATTGGGGGACTGCACGGGGACACGGGGACTGTGAGGGGACACGGGGGGACTTCACGGGGACACGCGGGAATTGTGCGGGGACACAAGGGGACCGTGAAGGGACACGGGGAGATCGTGAGGGGACATGGGACTCTGAGGAGACACGGGGGACTGTGCGGGACACAGGGAGAATGTGAGGGGACACGAGGGGACTGTGCGGGGACACCGAGAGCTGTGCGGGGACACCGGGAGCTCTGTGGGGACATTGGGGGACTGTGTGGGGACACGGGGACAAGTTCAAGGACACGGGGGAGCCGCGCGAAAACACAGGGGGACGGTGTGGGGACACTGGGAGCTGTGTGGGGACACCGGGAGCTCCGTGGGGACACGGGGGGACTGTGAGGGGACACGGGGTACCTGGCAAAATCCCATAGGTCTGTGAGGGGACAACGGGGACACTGTGAGGGGACATCGTGGGGGTTTGTGAGAGGACAAGGGGGAGCCGTGTAAAGATTGGGGTGACTGTGAGGGGACACGAGGGGATGGGGACACTGCGATAAACACGGGGGGACAGAGCGGGGACACGGGTAAAGGTGAGGGGACAATGGGGACTGTGAGGGGACACGAGGGAACAGTGAGGGGACACGAGGGGACAGTGAGGGGACAGTGAGAGGACACTGAAATGCCCACGGGTGTCCGGCCGCTGTGAGTGGGCACGGCCACACGGCCACACGGCCAGGGGACAACAGCGTGGGCAGGGCATGACCGGCCACCGCCCCTATCCCGTGGGTTTAGGGTGGCTCGGTGGCTTTTAGGGACATCAGGGTGGCCGCAGGCACGGCTGGGTGACAGTGGCACCATGTGACCGTGCGGGGACACCCGTGGGTGTGCCAGGACACCGCGAGCAGCGTGCCCACCCCGCAGTGTCCCCGTGGGTACTTTCGTCACGGGGTCCCTGCCCCGGGGCCACCCTTGGGGACACCCCCGAGTGTGCCCGGCCCCGTCGGGCCCGCTCGGAGCCCCGGCAGCGCCGCTTTCGTTACCGGAGCGGGCAGTCCCGGGGTGTCCCCGGTGCGGACGGGTTGGGGACACCCCCCCGAAGTGTAGGGGACACCCCAGCCCCGGGTCTGGCTGTCCCCAACCCCGCCGGGGTCCTCTGAGGGTGGCCGCGCTCCTCCCGGCCCTGCTCGGCCCGCCCGGCCCCGCCGCGCCCGCTCTGATAAAACGAAATTAAACGAAATTAAAGGGAATTAAACGAAATCGGGGGGGCCCCGTCCCGCAGCCCCTCTGGGCACCCCTGGCCCGACACCGAGCCCGTGGCCGAGCCCGCTGGCACCGCGGGGACCCCGCCAGCGCTGCCACCCACAGTGTCCCCACCCCAAACGAGTGCGGGGCCGCGGGGCCACCTCCGCTCGTGGGGCGGCGGGGACGGGCGGCCCGGATCCCTTCCCGTTCCTGGGATCCCGATCCTGGGATCCTAAACCTGGGATCCCGCTCCTGGATCGCCTCCTTTGGTATTCCCACTCGTGGGGTCCCGATCCTGGGATCCTGAACATGGGATCCTAAATCTGGGATCCTAAACCTGTAATCCTTAACCTGGAATCCTAAACCTGGGATTTCCTCCTCTGGCATCCCAATCCTGGGATCCCGCTTCTGGGATCCTAAACGTGGGATCCTAAATCTGGGATCCTAAACCTGGGATCCTAAACCTGTAATCCTTAACCTGGGATCCGAAACCTGGGATCCTAAACCTGGGATTTTCTCCTCTGGCATCCCAATCCTGAGATCCTGCTCCTGGGATCCCCCTTCTGGGATCCTGCTCCTGGGATCCCCCTTCTGGGATCCTACTCCTGGGGTCCTAAACCTGGGATCCCGCTCCTGGAATTTCCTTTTCTGGCACCCCTGCTCCTCGGATCTGTCTCCCGGGATTTCCTCCTCTGCCATCCCTGTTCCTGGGATCCCAAACCTGGAATCCTGCTTCTGGGATCTACTCTGTCATCCCCCCTGCTCCTGGCATCCCGCTTCCAGGATCCTGCTCGTGGGATCTCCTCCTCTGACATCCCTACTCATCGGATCCCTCCTGGGACATCCCTGCAATCCTGCTCCTGGAATCCAGCTCCTGGGATATTCCTGGAATCCTGCTCCTGGAATCCAGCTCCTGGGATATTCCTGGAATCCTGCTCCTGGAATCCTGCTCCTGGGATATCCCCGGGATCCAGCTCCTGGGATATCCTGCTCCTGGGATTTCCCGCTCCTGGAATCCCCTCCCTCATCATCCCGGTTCCCGGGATCCCCTCTCCGTCCTCCTCCCCGTTATCCCGGGCGCTCCCTCAGGGATCCCAGCTCCAGGGGCCGCGCCTTGGTTGCGTCCCCCCAAAACCCCAAACACCCCCCAAATCTTGGGTGCCTCAGTTTACCCCTTCCACAGAATCCGTGGGGAAATGAGGGGGTTCAGTCCCTCCTGCTCCCCGCTCTTGGGGACCCTAGTGTCACCCCCACAGGGGAAGGGGACACGAGGAGGACAAGGGGGGACCCCAATAAATTTCAGGAGGAGTTGTGGGACCCTCAGGAAGCTCTGGGGGGGCTCTGTCACCCCCGTGGGTTTTGGGGTGACCCCAGGCAGAAAAGGGAGGCGGGGACAGAGCCCCGAAATCCTCCCGGGAGGGACAGGAGGGGGTGACAGGGTGACAGGGACACCCCGACCCCACTGGGGACAGGAAGGACCACGAGGGACAGCCACGTGTGACACGGGGACAGGGAATTGGTGGCCACCCCGGCTCGTCACGGCGGTCACTGCCACCCAAAGAGGGGTGGCGGAGGAGGGGGGATGTCCCCTCACGGTGTCCCACCAGGGCCACCAAGCTGTGGCGTCACCAGCTCGGGATAAGGGATGAGGAGGGAAAAGCGGGATGGATTTAGCAGGTGTCGCGGAGGGCACTAAACCCCGCAGGGGACAGGCGACACGCAGGGGACACTGCTGGGGACATCCCGGGCGGGCTGCGGTGGCGGGGTGAGTCCCGGGGAGGACCCCAAAGTGGGGGAATGGGGATGTCCCAAGATGTCCTGGGAGAATTCCCGCATCCCGCCCTGCTGGGATGGGAGCAGGCTGGGGGACACGGGTGTCACATCGGGATGGGGACACTGTGACACTGCTCACAGAAGGTCACACCCCCATGGGGACACCAAAACAACGCTCACAGGGAGGTCACACCTACATGGGGACACCGTGACACCGCTCACAGAGGGGTCACACCTGCATGGGGACACTGTGACACCGCTCACAGAGGGGTCACACCTGCATGGGGACACTGACACCGCTCACAGAGGGGTCACACCGGCATGGGGACACTGACACCGCTCACAGAGGGGTCACACCGGCATGGGGACACTGACACCGCTCACAGAGGGGTCACACCGGCATGGGGACACTGACACCGCTCACAGAGGGGTCACACCGGCATGGGGACACTGTGACACCGCTCACAGAGGGGTCACCCTGCATGGGGACACTGCGACACTGCTCACAGAGGGGTCACACCTGCATGGGGACACCAAAACAAGGCTCACAGAGGGGTCACACCTGCATGGGGACACTGACACTGCTCACAGAGGGGTCACACCTGCATGGGGACACTGCGACACTGCTCACAGAGGGGTCACACCTGCATGGGGACACTGACACTGCTCACAGAGGGGTCACACCTGCATGGGGACACTGACACTGCTCACAGAGGGGTCACACCTGCATGGGGACACTGCGACACTGCTCACAGAGGGGTCACACCTGCATGGGGACACTGTGACACCGCTCACAGAGGGGTCACACCGGCATGGGGACACTGACACTGCTCACAGAAGGTCACACCTACATGGGGACACCGTGACACCGCTCACAGAGGGGTCACACCTGCATGGGGACACCAAAACAAGGCTCACAGAGGGGTCACACCTGCATGGGGACACCGTGACACCGCTCACAGAGGGGTCACCCTGCATGGGGACACTGCATGGGGACACTGTGACACCGCTCACAGAGGGGTCACACCTGCATGGGGACACTGTGACACCGCTCACAGAGGGGTCACACCGGCATGGGGACACCAAAACAACGCTCACAGAGGGGTCACACCGGCATGGGGACGCTGACACCGCTCACAGAGGGGTCACACCTGCATGGGGACACTGTGACACCGCTCACAGAGGGTCACACCGGCATGGGGACACTGACACCGCTCACAGAGGGGTCACACCTGCATGGGGACACTGCGACACTGCTCACAGAGGGGTCACCTGCATGGGGACACTGTGACACCGCTCACAGAGGGGTCACACCGGCATGGGGACACTGACACCGCTCACAGAGGGGTCACACCTGCATGGGGACACTGCGACACTGCTCACAGAGGGGTCACCCTGCATGGGGACACTGCGACACCGCTCACAGAGGGGTCACCCTGCATGGGGACACTGTGACACCGCTCACAGAGGGGTCACCCTGCATGGGGACACTGTGACACCGCTCACAGAGGGGTCACCCTGCATGGGGACACTGTGACACCGCTCACAGAGGGGTCACACCTGCATGGGGACACTGCGACACTGCTCACAGAGGGGTCACACCTGCATGGGGACACTGCGACACTGCTCACAGAGGGGTCACACCTGCATGGGGACACTGCGACACTGCTCACAGAGGGGTCACACCTGCATGGGGACACTGCGACACTGCTCACAGAGGGGTCACACCGGCATGGGGACACCAAAACATTGTTCACAGGGCTCACCCTGCATGGGAACAGCACAACATTGTCCACGAGGGGGTCACACCTGGGTGGGGACACCAAAACAAGGCTCAGAGGGGTCACACCTGCGTGGGGACAGCGTGACACCGCTCACAGTGGTGCCACACCTACAAGGGGACACCGCTCACAGCGGTGTCACTCCGCACGGGGACACCACGCAGCAGCCGCGCTCACTTCCCTGCCCAACCCTCCCCTTCCACCCCTCCAGCGCGGTGACAACCCCACCAGGAGCCACCAGCGCCGCTGTCCCCCTCTTGCGCGGGCTCGCCGCCAGCTCCGGGCGCGCCTCCGCCGCCGCCTCACCGGGATTACCGGGCGGGAGGGCGGGCGGCAAATCCGTGCCCCGCTGCTGCACGGGCAAATGCCGAGCACGTTCCTGCCCGCTCCCCTGCCCGGTGGCAAATCCGTGGCCTCCCGTTCACCCCCTGACCTGCCCTTCTTCCCCCGCGCCGCCCCGGGCACCATGTGACGGGAGGATTTGGCTTAACGTGCGCGGCTCCGGAGGGGAGGGGAGGGGAGGCAGCTCAGAGAGAGCCCGGAGGTAATCGCTGGCTCCGTGCCCGCCGCTGGGGCGTTCCTGCAGCCCTGGCACGGGTTAAAGGCAGCCGGGCACCCCAATCCCTGCTCCCCCCTTTTCCCGGGTGTTTCTGCAGCGCTGGCACGGGTTAAAGCGGTGCGATGCCTGCAGATCTGGCACGGGTTAAAGGCAGCCGGGCACCCCAATCCCTGCTCTCCACACCTTTCCCGGCCGTTCCTGCAGCCCTGGCACGCGTTAAAGCGATCCGATCTCTGCAGCCCTGGCACGGGTTAAAGGCAGCCGGGCACCCCCCGATCAATCCCTGCTCCCGGCTGCTCCCCACTTTTCCCGGGAGTTCCTGCAGCGCGGGCACGGCGTAAAGCGGTCCGATCCCTGCAGATCTGGCACGGGTTAAAGGCAACCGGGCACCCCAATTCCTGCAGCCCTGGCTCGGGTGAAGCAATCCAGGCACCCCAGGCCTTGCTCCTCACTTTTCCCGGGAGCTCCTGCAGCCCTAGCACGGGTTTAGGCAGCCGGGCACCCCAATCCCTGCTCCCCACACTTTTCCTGGGTGTTCCTACAGCCCTGGCACTGGTTAAGGGAGCTTGGCACCCCAATTTCTGGTCCCCATTTCTCTCGGGAGTTCCTGGCACGCGTTAATTCTGCCAGGCAGCCCAATTCCTGCAGCCCTGGCACGGATTGAAGCATCCAGGCACCCCAGTTTCTGATCCTGGCTGCTCCCCACTTTTCCCGGGTGTTCCTACAGCCCTGGCACGGATTGAGGCATGCAGACACCCCAGTCCCTGTTTCTCACACCTTTCCTGGGTGTTCCTGCAGCCCTGGCATGGGTTAAAGGCAGCCGGGCACCCCAATCCCTGCTCCCCACTTTTCCCAGCCGTTCCTGCAGCCTTGGCACGGATTGAGGCATCCAAGCACCCCAATCCCTGCTCCCCACACTTTTCCCGGGAGTTCCTGCAGCCCTGGCACGGGTTAGGGCACCCGGGGGATCCTAATCCCTGCTCCTCACTTTTCCCGGCCGTTCCTGCAGCCCTGGCCCGGGTTCAGCCATGCAGGCGCCCCAATCCCGGCTGCTCCCCGCCTTTCCCAGCTCCTCCGCAGAGGTTTGGGATCACCGGAGCCAAGTCCCCACCCAAGCCGGTTCCCACCACTCCAGGCTGGATGGAGACCCCACAACCGCTGGGATCACCCCCAAACTCCCTCCCCGCGCCCCCCAGAACCGCGACCTCCCCGGAACCTCTCCCCGCTCCCGCTGCGGGCTCGGCAGCCCCCAACACCCGCCCCGATCCCGCTCCGCGGGGGATCCAGGCTGGAATTCCGCAGCTCCAGGCCGGGAAAGCGGGAGGAAGAGGAGGAAGAGGAGGAGGAGAAGGAGGAGGAGGAGGAAGAGGGGCGGGAGCCGCGCCGGGGGCTCGGCGGGCGCAGGTGGCCGAGGAGGACGCGGGGTGGTGGCGCTGGGGGCGGCGGCTCCGGAGCGCAGGGTCTTTGGAAAGGTGACTGCCAGCCCCAGGGAGGGAGCGGCCGGGTCACCTTTGTCACCAGCTGGACGCAGGTGACAAAGTTTGACCCCGCTGCCCCTCGGTGCTCGCAGGGATGGCGGCGAGGAGGCGGCGCTGGGCTGGGGGGGAGGGTTGGTGACACCGCTGTGTCACCACCGCGCTGTCACCACCCTGCTGCCGCCCCGCCAGCGCGCTGTCACCACCCTGCCACCCTGCCGGTGACCCTGCCGCCGTCCTGCCGGCCGTGCTGCCCGTGGACAGGGGACGGGGTGGGGACAGCGATGGGGACAGGGACGGGGATGAGAAGTGGGGACAGGGATGGGACTGGGAATGGATACAGAGATGGGGATGGGGACAGGAATAGAACTGGAGATGGGGATGGGGATGGGGACAGGAATGGGGATGGGGACAAGGACCAGGACAGGGATGAGGACAGAAATGGAGACAGGGATGGGGCTGGGGATGAGGATGGAAATGAAGATGGGGACAGAAATCAGGACAGGGACTGGGACAGGACTGGGGACAGGGATGGGGACAGTGAGAGGGAGTGGGACAAGAACAGTGACAGGGATGGGGACAGCCCAGCATCCTGCTCTGGCAGCGGAACGGGCAGAAAAGAAGGATTAAACACCCACGGGAGCCTCCGATCCCAAAGCCCACCCATTCCTGGGGAAGCTCCCGCTCCGTATCCCAAAGCCGAGGCCGTGTCCGGTGGCGAGGTGGCCGCAGAGTGACCTCTAACGGCAGCGGGGACACGGACAGAGGGGACACGGCTGAGCTGCCACCAGCAGGCAGAGCCTCCAGCCCCACGTCCCCTCACCCCAGGCACCGAGGGGACACGGGTGGCCTGGGGACTGCTGTGTCCCCCTCTCCAAGGGGACACCAGGATGGCTGGCAGGGAAAAGGGACAGCAGCACGGTGGTGACAAACGGGATGTTCCCAGCACCCGGAGGTTCGGTTTTATTGTTTTCCCGGGATTTCCCAGCCCGGAGTTGTCACCGGTGCCTGGCAGGTGACGTGGTGACCGGAATCCATCGGGAAGGGACGAGGGCCTGGAATGGAGCTGGGGGATCCCCAGGAGAGTCCCTGGATCCAGCCAGGATTGGGAAATTCCAGCGGCTGCAGCCGGCCCGGGGTCCGAGAGCCACCAGGTCAGGATGCTCCATCCACCTGGAAAAGGTTGGGGGTGGCTGGGGACACCTTGCCCGTGGCTGGGGACATCCTGCCCATGGCAGGGGACACCCCGTCCTTGGCTGGGGACACCCTGTGCATGGCAGGGGACACCCTGTCCTTGGCTGGGGACATCCTGTGCATGACTGGGGACACCCTGTCCTTAGCTGGGGGCACCCTGCCCATGGCTGAAGTCACCCTGTCCATGGCTGGGGACACTCCATGGGGACAGAGGAGCATCCCGAGCATCCCTGGAGGGGGTGGCATCCACCCGTGCCATGGAGCCCCTCTGGAATGAGGCTGGGATGAGGATTTTGGGTCCCCACCACCCAAAATCGACTCCTGTCCCTTTCCTGTCCCTGTGACAGTGACAGTCTCGGCTCTGGTGGCACCATGGGGCAGCTGGGATGGGCTGGATTTCGGATCCACATCCCATTCCCACACCAGGTATTCCCGGAAGGGACCTCCCAGGAGCTCAGGGGACCCTAGCGCTGTCCCCACTGATGTCCCCAGGGCTGTCCCCACCGAGGTCCCCACCTGTGGCAGGTCCTGTTTGTTCCTCAGCTCCAGGGTGTCCTCGGCACGGGACCATCTCCGGAAATTCCTGATCCTGGCAGAGAGCACAGGGAGCTGCCACCCCTGCGGCTGGCTCGGCCCAAGGACTCTGTGACACCACCCTGGGGTCCCTGTCACCCTGACAGGGTCCCTGTCCTACCCTGGGGTCCCTGTCCCATCCTGGGATCCTTCTCACCCTGCCAGGGTCCCTGTCCCACCTCCCTGAGATCCCTGTCCTCCCACCCCAGGGTACTTGTCCCTGTCCTGGTGCCAGGGTCCCTGTCCCCTGACCCCGGAGTCCCTGTCCTGCCACCCTGCGGTCCCCATGCCCTGACCCTGAGGTCCCCAGGTCCTTGTCCTGATGCCAGAGTCCCTGTCCCCTGATCCCATGGTCCCTGGGCCACCCTGGGGTCCCTTGACACTGATGTCCCTGTCCTCCCATTCAGTGTCCCTGTCCCCTGATCCCACGGTCCCTGTGCCACCCTGGAGTCCTTGTCCCTCCACCCCAGTGTCCCTGCCCCCCATCCCGCCCCATCCAGGACATCACCTGGGCCACACCTTCACGGCCAGCAGGGCCATGGTGGCCATGGCCACGATGGCCACGAGCAGCCCGGCCAGGACCCGGTACATCCGCAGGTGGCTGAGAGCTGTGGACAGAGGAGGGGTCAGTGCCCCTGGGACCCCCCCCAGACCTCGGGGTGCCCCCAAAGGGGTGAAGGGGACACTGGGGTGACAAAGAGGGGGACACCCCTTGGCACGTGGAGGTGGTGACAGGCAGCCCGTGGGGTGGGGAGGGTCACAGGTGGGGACAATCGCTGCTCATGGCTGCCACTGTCCCCTGTCCTAAGGGCGGGGCAGGCTGGGTGTCCCCTGGGGGGGCAGGAGATGTCCCCAACACCACCACAAGTGCCACCCTTATATTCTGCCACTTGTCCCCAAGCCACCTCCTCCCTCAATCCGGACCCTCCAGCAGCATCCCGTTCCATTTCCCACTTCCAGGGATTTATTTTAGGATTTCCACGGCCCCAGGGCGGGCTCCGGCCCCACTCACTGCGGACATCGAGGTCAGCGCTGGCCGTGGCGTTGCCCAGGGCGTTGGTGGCCACGCAGACATAGCGTCCCCCAGCCTCTGTCCCCTCGGCCACCAGCTCCACACGCAGGGCGTTGTGCGAGGGGACGGCCCGGACCCCCGGGGTGACAGCGGGGGACAGGCTGGTGGCCAGGAGGTGGCCGTGGTGGTGCAGGGCCAGCGAGGAGGGCGGGTGGCTCTCGGCCGTGCACAGCACGATGGCCCCGCGCCCGCTGCGGTTCTCCAGGAAGGTGCTCACGGTGACGGCCCGGGGAGGGTCTGGGAGGGGACGGGAGGGTGGCAGTGGGACACAGGGTGGGACAGTCCCCCAGCTGGCCTGGGTGGCCGCCAGAAGTGGTTTAAAGTGTCCCTGGGTCTGTCCCATCCCGGGGCTGGGGGGTTCAAACCCTCTCCAGTTTTTGTCTTGCCACCCCAAAGATGGAGAATCTCCCCAACTTGGAGCTTCCGGGCTACAAATGGCACCTTAGAGGGGCCATTTGTAAAAAAACCCAAAATTCCCTTTCCAAAATCTTCCTAATGCATCCTTCCTCCATCCTGGACCATCATCATTCCCTTTCCAGTCCTTTGCTCCCACCCCCAGCTGGAAAATCCCTCAGTTTGGAGCTTTTTGGTGCCAAACCTGACTTTTGAAGGGCCAAACCTAAAAAAACCCCAAACCCCCTTCCCTTGTTCACCAAGGGCTGTCAACCCATCCCTTCTCCATCCTGGACCATCATCATTCCCTCTCCAGTCCTTTGCTCCCACTTCCAGCAAGAAAATCTCTCAGTTTGCAGCTTTTTGGCTCCAAATCTGACTTTTGAAGGGCCAATCCTAAAAAAAACCCCAAATCCCCTTCCCCGTGTCACCAAAACCTTCCTAACTCATCCCTCCTCCATCCTGAACCATCCCTACCCCAACCATCCCTGCGCTGGTGGCTCCCCATGTCTCCCAACCCCTCACTCCACACCCAACTGGAGAATTCCTGAGTTTTGGAGCATTTTGGCCCTAAATCTGACCGAAAACAAGACCCGAAATCCCCAGAGGGGGAGGAAGAGGAAGAGGAAGAGGAAGAGGAAGAGGAAGAGGAAGAGGGAGAGGGAGAGGGAGAGGGAGAGGGAGAGGGAGAGGAAGAGGAAGAGGAAGAGGAAGAGGAAGAGGGAGAGGGAGAGGGAGAGGAAGAGGAAGAGGAAGAGGAAGAGGAAGAGGAAGAGGAAGAGGAAGAGGAAGAGGAAGAGGAAGAGGAAGAAACACCCCTTGCCCACGTGGAGGTGACACAAGTGACACGGGTTAGGGACACCCAGCGTGTCATGGGTTGTGTCGTGCCTGGTGGCACCGGGGGACACTCACAGAGGACACTGAGGCTGACGGGGACAGAGGTGGCCGTGCCCCATGTGCCACTGGCCTGGCACTGGTAGGAGCCGGCGTCGGCAGTGGACACGCGGCTGAGGACGAAGGAGCCGGACGGTCCCTCCCGAAGCCACCGCCCGTCCCGGTACCACGTGTAGTTGACACCTTTGTCCCCCCACGCGGTGGCCGAGCAGCTCAGGGTGGCCCTGGTGCCCTCGGGGACTTCCTGCGAGGGCTCCACTGTCACCGTGACCCCTGAGGAGGGACATCGGTGACGAAGATCCCAGAGCGCCGTGGGACAACCCCACAGCTTGGGGAAGATCCTTGGGGATTTGGGAACTTTAGGACTTTGGGACTTGGGGCCGACTTCCTTGGGGACACTTGGGACAACCCCACAGCTTGGGGACTTGGGGACTTGGGGACTTGGGGATTTGGGAACTTTAGGACTTTGGGACTTGGGGACTTCGGGACTTGGGGATTTGGGGACTTGGGGACTTTGGGACTTGGGGACTTGGGACCTGGGGACTTGGGGTCACCTCACCTCGCACTTCCAGCTGCAGGGTCGTGGCCGCCGAGCCGCGGCTGTTGGTGGCCGAGCACAGGTAGAGCCCCGCGTCCCCGGGCTCCAGCCCCTCCATCGCCACCCGCAGCGACGTGGGGGTGGCCCGCACCTCGAAGCGGGGGTCGGAGGGGCCGCGGGTGGTGGCCAGGGGCGGGTGGCCCTGTCCCCTGCTCACGGCGATGTCCGGCGGGGGGACACCGTCGGCCGAGCAGAGCAGCACCGCGTGTCGCCCCCCGCGCGGCTCCACCAGCGCCACGAAGCTGGGCTCCTGCGGGGCATCTGCGGCGACAAGGACAGCGCGTGTCCCCCCACGCCCCGCCGGGCCACAAGCGGCAGGGGCAGGTCACCCCCGAGGAGGCGCTGCGCTGTCGCGGCGCGTCGCGAGGCGGCGACACAGACCGGGCAGCGCCATCCCCGCGGGGGTGGTGGCGTGTCGCGGTGTCCCCCCCGCACCCCCCGGAGCTGTCGCCCCCCCTACTCACAGAGCACGGCGAGGGTGGCGGGGGGCGCGCGGGGTCCCCGGCCCGCCCGGCAGCCGTAGAGCCCCGCGTCGGAGCGGTGGCCGCGGAGCCGCAGCGAGGGCTCGGGTCCCTCTGTCACCCACCGCCCGTTCTTGAACCAGGCGTAGAGCGTCCCCGGCTGCGCGTGAGGGGCCTGGCACGTCAGCGTCACCTCTGTCCCCTCCGCCACCTCGGCCGAGGGTCGCACCAGCACCCTGGTGGCTGTGGGGGAGCGGAGAGGATTCGGCCACGTGTCCCCTTCTGAAGCCCCCGGCCCCAATTGTTGTGGCCACGCTGGGTGTCCCCAGCTCCTGCCAAAATTGGGTACCCCCACTCCTGCACCCCTCAATGCCCCCCCCCGGGAGTGTCCCCAGCCCCTTGTCCCCCTCCTCACCTTGCACGCGGAGCGTGAGGGACGCGTGGGTGACACCGAGGGGGCTCCGTGCCTGGCACTCGTACTCGCCCTCATCCTCCTCGGAGGCTTCCCGGAATTCCAAGCGCAGCGCGTTGGGCGAGGGGGACACGTGGACGCTCGGCCGGGCGGTGTCACCTCCTCCGGGGGGGCTGGAGGCCACCGGGTGTCCCCCCCGGAGCAGGGTGAGCTGGGCCGGGGGATGGCTGTCCACGGCGCAGAGCAGGATGGTGGCGGTCCCCTGGGTGCTCTCCACGAAGGATTGCAGCCGCAGGTTCCTGGGGGGGTCTGCGGGGCGGGAAAAACGTGGAGAATGGAAAAATCGTGGAATTGGTTGGGTTGGGAGAGCCCTCAGAGCTCAGCGAGTCCAACCAGCACTGCCCAGGCCATCGCTGAGTGTGTCCCCGAGTGCCACATCCCAAGGATGGGGACTCCACCACTGTCCTTTCCAGGAGGAAAATTCCCAATATCCAATTTAAACGCCTCCTGGCACAGCTTGAGGCTGTTCCTCTTTGTCCTGTCCCTTGTTCCCGACCCCCTCCCCGGCTGTCCCCTCCTGTGCCTCCATCCCACATTCACCATGAAGATTTATAAATTAACACCATCTTTTTCTCGTAAAAAAGGGGAAAAAAAAACCCCTCATGTTCTGACTTGGAACTACATTTTTTTCCGTTTTTTTTTTTTAAAGCAAAGCCTGGTTTTGATTTTCCCAATCAGGGACTAAAAAAAAAAAAGAAAAAGTCCTAAATCCAGCATTAATTTCTGAAAGCCAAGGGTTTTCCTGCTGGATTTGGTGTGGAGCACAAGGAAACTTGGAGGAGGTTTTGGGAGTGGCGTGAGGGTCTTTGGGCAGGTCTAGAGTGTAAAGCTTGGCTTAATTATCCCCTGGGACACATTTTTTCAGCCCTCCTAATTAATTAATCCCCCCAAATTAAGCCAGGCCTTGCTGCCCCCATCTCTCCAGCCAAGGAGGAGGACCGAGGGGTGACACCAAGTGACACGAAGCTGCCCTTGGGGACTCACAGAGGACGTTGAGGGTGGCAGGGGTGGCACTGTGGTTCCGGGCCGGGGTCCGTACGGAGCAGTGGTAGGAGCCGGCGTCGGAGGTGGTGACTCCGGGGAAGGTGAGATTTTGGGAAGAGCCGGTGCCCAGCCACACCCGGTTCCGGTACCAGGTGTAGCTCAGCACGTCCTGGTCCCCTCCCGCCACCGCGCAGGTGAGGGTGGCAGTGTCCCCTTCCCGCACGTCTGGGGACGGCCGGATCCAGACCCGGGCAGCTGCACGGGAGAGGAGGAAAAGGTGGTGATCCTGCACTTTCCAGGGTGGAAAAAGTCAGGGAGTTACAAGGCAGGAAAAGTGGGAATGGCCACCACAAGCTACAGGTGACACCATTCCCGTGGAGTTCCCATTGGCTTGTTTGGGATGTCCCATCCTTGGAAGTGTCCAAGGCTGGGTTGGACGGGGTTTGGAGCAGCCTGGGATGGTGGGAGGTGTCCCTGCCCATGGCAGGGTTGGGATTGATGGGATTTGAGGTCCCTCCCCACTCAAATCATTCCATGATTCCATGATTCCTGGAGTGATGGCAGCCAGAGTGGTGCCATGGATGGGAACGGAAACACCAGCCCTTGGAATCACATCCAAGAGGAGCTGCGTCCCTTTGTCACGAGCCCGGGACACCTGCAGCTCTCTGGGAACACCTCTATCCCCATAAACACAGATTTTCCCTGTTTTTTTCCATTTTCATCCTGTCCATCCCATTCCAGCTCCTCTCCGCGCTCCCTCCCTCCTCCATTCCCATTCTCCCCCATTCCTTCATCTCGTCACCATTACTGCAATCCCATCACTCCCCCCGCTTCCTGCAGGTCTCCATCCCCATCCCACCCCGTTCCCATCCTGTTCCCATCCCATCCCATTCCATCCTATCCTATTCCCGTTCCATGGATCCCATCCCATCCCATCCCCATTCTCATTCCCATTCCCATTCTCATTCTCATTCCTATTCTCATTCCTATTCTCATTCCCATCCCATCCCATCCCATCCCATCCCATCCCATCCCATCCCATCCCATCCCCATTCTCATCCCCATTCTCATCCCCATTCTCATTCCCATATCCCCATATCCCCATATCCCCATATCCCCATATCCCCATATCCCCATATCCCCATATCCCCATATCCCCATATCCCCATATCCCCATATCCCCATATCCCCATATCCCCATATCCCCATATTCCCATGTCCCCATATCCCCATATCCCCATATCCCCCTATCCCCATATCCCCATATCCCCATATCCCCATATCCCCATATCCCCATATCCCCATATCCCCATATCCCCATATCCCCATATCCCCACATTCCCATATCCCCATATTCCCATTCCCAGTGACTCACCACCCCCGGAGAAGTTCCCGGTGGTGCTGGCGTTGCCGTGGGCGTTGGTGGCCACACACCGGTACTCGCCCTCGTCCTCCAGCAGCACAGGGTGGACACGGACACGCAGGGCGTTGGTGGCCGAGGTGACACTGAGCCGTGGCCGGGGGACAGGCGGTGACAGCGCCGTGGAGGCCACCAGGGCGCCGTCCTTGAAGAGGGCCAGGTGCGCTGGCGGGGAGCTGTCCACGGAGCACTCCAGGATCCCGCGCTGTCCCAACGGAGGCTCCAGGAAGGTGCTGAGCACTGGCGCCCGCGGGGGATCTGCCCGGGAGGGTGGGAGAGACACGAGGATGCACCCAGAGACCCCTGGGACCCAGCACGGTGACAGCGACCAACTCGGTGCCATCCCGTCAGTGCCATTCCAGTGGCACCATCCCATCACGGCACCATTCCAGTGGCACCATCGCGTTCTCACCACCCCAGTGGTGCCATCCCATTGTCACCATTCCAGTGGTGTCACCTCATCAGCACCATCCCATTGGCATTATCCCATGGGCACCATTCCAGTGGTACCATCCCACCGGCACCATCCAGTCCCAGCACCATCCCACTGGCACCATCCCATTCCTACCATTCCAGTGGTGCCATCCCATTGGTGCCATCCCATCCCAGCACCATCCCACTGGCACCTTCAAATCCCAGCCTCCTCCCATCCCAGCATCATCCCATTGGTACCACCCCATCCCAGCATCATCCCATCAGCATCATCCCATTGGCACCATCCCATTCCAGCACCATTCCACTGGCACCATCCCATCGGTACCATCCCATCACACACCATCCCATCGGCACCATTCCATCTCCAGCACTATCCAACTGCTACCATGCCATCTCCATCCCCATCCCCATCCCACCCGAGTGCCATCCCACTGGCACCATCCCATCCCATGGATCCCATCCCATCCTGTGGATCCCATCCCATCCCGTGGATCGCATCCTGCTCATCCCATCCCAGGATGCATGACCAGGGGATCCCATGCTCCCCGCGGAGCCCCCCCGGCAGTGGAGAGCCCGGTGGCAGTGCTGGTGACACGGGGCAGCACGAGGACACTGTCAGGACCCTCCTGCAGCCACTTGCTGTCCTTGTACCAGGAGTAGATGGTGTCACCCGGTGGCTCTCCCGCCACCTGGCACGTCAGGGACACGTTGTCACCTTCCAGCACCTCCGAGGACGGTGAGATCAGGACTCGGGTGGCTGGAGCAGGGACAGTGCCAGCTCAGAGGGGACAGGGCAGAGCTCGGCACTGCCGGTGTCCCCTCGTCACTTCCATAACCTGTGTGGTGTGATATTCCCATTCTGTCCAAGGATTTGGGATAGCCCTGAGGTGACACTGGTGTTCCCTGTCCCCTTTAGAGTGTCCCCAACTCCTCCTGGAGATGCCCAGGGCTGAGGTGTTGGAATACGGGCAGGAGGTGGCACTGGGAGGGATCTGATGGCACTGGGAGTGCAGACAATAGGTCATTCCCATGGGATGGGCCACTCTGATCCCAGAGTGGGATCTGGTGGCATTGGGGGTGGGGATCTGGTGGCATCTGGTGGGATCTGGTGGTGCTGGGATCACAGACCTGTGGTCATTCCCATGGGATGGGCTGCTCTGATCCCTCGGAGGGGTCTGGTGGCCCTGGGGGGGATTTGGTGGCCCTGGGGAGGGTTCTGGTGGCACTGGGAGCACAGATCCGTGGTCATTCCCATGGGATGGCTCACTCCGATCCCTGGGTGGGACCTGGTGGCACTGGGAGGGACCTGGTGGCACTGGGAGGACAGACACGTGGCCATTCCCACAGGATGGGCCACTCTGATCCCTGAGTGGGATTTGGTGGCACCAGGAGTGCAGGCAGGCGGTCATTCCCATGGGATGGGCTGCTCTGATCCCTCGGTGGGATCTGGTGGCACTGAGAGGGACCTGGTGGCACTGGGGGGAGACCTGGTGGCACTGGGAGTACAAATCCATGGTCATTCCTTCAGGATGGGCCGCTCCCATCCCTGAATCCCGGGCTCCCCACCTTGCACGCGCAGGTACAGCCGCCGCTCCGCCGAGCCGTGCGCGTTGGTGGCCGTGCACCGGTAGCTGCCATCGTCCGCCGGTGTCACCTCCCGGATCTCCACCCGCAGCGAGTTGGGGACAGCAGAGACGGTGACCCGTGGGCTGCTCCCACCGGCGCTGGTGGCCACCGGCTCCTGGTCCCGGAGCAGGGCTAGCTGGGCCGGGGGGTTGCTGGCCACAGAGCACTGGAAGATGGCCAGGGAGCCCCTCTCGGCCTCCAGGAATGCCGTCAGGAGAGGGTCCCGAGGGGGGTCTGTGAGGGGAAAATGGGATCAGAGACGGGAATCCCATCGGGAGAGGGGAATGCCGTCAGGAGAGGGTCCCGAGGGGGGTCTGTGAGGGGGAAATGGGATCAGAGACGGGAATCCCATCGGGAGAGGGGAATGCCATCAAGAGAGGGGACTGAGGGGGGTCTGTGAGGGGGAAATGGGATCAGAGCCAGGAATCCCATTGGGAGAGGAGTCCTAGGGAGTGGTCACTGCTCTGGGGGTCTGGGAAGGGAGGGGAGGGGAGGAAAAAGGGGAAAGGGAAAAGGGGAAAGGGAAAAGGAAGGAGAATGGGAAGAGGAAACAGAAAATGGGAAATGGGAAAGGGGAAACGGGAAATGCAAAACAGGAAATGGGAAACAGGAAATGGGAAATGGGAAAGGGGAAAGGGGAAAGGGGAAAACAAAAGGAAGGAAAATGGGAAAAGGGAAGGGGGAAAAGAAAGGGAAAAGGAAAGGGGAAAAGGGAAACAGAAGGGGATGGCAAAGGGAAAGGGAGCAGGAAAGAGAAAGGGAAAGGAAAAAGGGGAAAAGGAAAGGAAGGGAAAAGGGGAAAAGGGGAAGAGACTGGAAAGTGAAAAGGGAAACAGGAGGGAAGGGCAAAGGGAAGGAGAAAGGGAAAGAAAAAGGAAAAAGGGGAAAAGGGGAAAAGAAGGGAAAGGGAAAAGGGAAAGGGAAAGGACAAAGGAAAGGCACGCACACAGCACATCCAGGAGGACGTCGGGAGAGCTCCGGCTGCCACCCGCGGTGCTGGCCTGGCACCGGTAGAGCCCGGCGTCCCTGCTGGCCACCGGCTGCAGCACCAGTGAGGTGGCCGAGCCCTCGGCGATCTGCTGCCCATTGTGGTACCAGGTGACATTGGGGACAGCCGGGGAGCCGCTGCTCAGGTGACAGGTGAGGGTGGCGTTGTCACCCTCCAGCACACGGGGGGATGGGGACACGGTGACATTGGCAGCTGCAGACAGGAGGAAACCGGATCTGGTGTCAACGCTGGGGTGACAACTCCCCCAAAGCCACCGAAGGACAGTGTGGCTACTCCAGAGGGCAAATTCCAGAGCCATGGTGGGGACAGCTGTGAGCCTGGCAGTGCCACCAGCCCAGGGACATCCCTTGGCCAGGTTTTGCTCTGTGTCCCTGTCACACGCAGCCAGGGAATCCCCACCTGGAGCTGGAATGTCATGGGACAGCCACTGTGTCTGGATTTCATGGACATGTGACATTTCCATGTGACATTTCCATGTGACATTTCCGTGTGGCATTTCCGTGTGGCATTTCCGTGTGGCATTTCCATGTGGCATTTCCATGCGACGTTCCTGCTCCTCCTGCCACCATCTCCTGAGCTTCACCAGCATTCCCTTCCCACGTTCCCCTCTCCCAGAACGTTCCCAGATGCCACAATCCTGTCCCCTGTTCCCTGTCCCCACTCACTGTCAGCCTGGAAATCCACGGTGGCGCTGGCGCTTCCTTGGGAATTCCCAGCGTGGCACACGTAAATCCCCTCATCCTCCACCACCACATCCTGGATTTCCAGCTTCAGGCTGTTGTAGGACCTGGTGACGCGGACCCTGGGGTCGGTGGCTTGGGGACAGCCCTGGGAGCAGGCGATGACATTGTCCCCTCTCCGGAGGGTGAGGTTGGACTCAGGATCGCTCTCCACGGAGCACTGGATGACGCCCAGGCGCCCGCCCTGGATCTGCAGGAACGAGCTCAGCGCCGGCCGCCTCGGGGGGTCTGTGGGGGGAAAACCGGATCCATGAGGTTGGGAAAGCTCCCAGAATCCAAGGGATTGGTGCTTCCAGCGTTGGATGAGGTTTGGAATGACCTTGGATAGTGGAAGTGTCCCTGGCCATTGCAGAGGGGTTGGAATGAGAAGGGTTTTGAGGTCCCTCCCAAACCAAGCCTTGGGTAAAACTGGATGCATGAGGTTGGGAAAACGCCCAGAATCCAAGAGATGCCACCTGATCATCCAGGTTGGATGGGGTTTGGAATAACCTGGGACAGTGGGAGGTGTCCTTGCCCACGGCAGAAGGGTTGGAATGAGAAGGGTTGTGAGATCTCTCCCAACTCAATTAGTGGTAAAACGCCACTGGATCCATTGGGAAAACCCTCAGAATCCAAGGAATTGATGCTTCCAGTATCACCTGAGCGTCCAGGTTGGACAGGGTTTGGAATAACCTGGGATAACGGCAGGTGTCCCAGGGAAGAGAGTATGGAATGAGAAGGGCTTTGAGGTCCTTCCCAACCCAAACTGTTCGCGGTTCTGATCATAATTCATTATTTTTAAACATTTATTGTTATTAAAACTCTTCAACTCTTGGGAAGGTGGGAATTCTCCAAATCCCTCCTCCCCCAAATTCCCAGATTTACCCGCCAAAGGAAATTTCCCACCCTCCCCACATTCCCACCCAAGAGCTCCTTGGCCGTGGGTGCTGGGGGTGGGAGAAACCTCGGGGTGGGAGCACCCCCAGCCCAGCCCCAGGACCCTCTGGAATTCCCACGGGACACTCACAGAGCACGCGGAGCGGGACAGCCTCGGACGTGTCACTGCCATTCCTGCTCCGGATCTGGCACTGGAAGGCGCCGGCGTCGTCCCCACGGACAGACGGGAATTCCAGGATTGGGGATGAGCTCTCCTGGAGTCTCCGGCTGTTCCTGTACCAGGTGTAGAGTGGCTTCTCTGCCGTGTCCCCTGTCCCCACACAGGTCAGGGTGACCGCGGTCCCCTCCGGCACCTCCGCCAAGGGCTGGATCCGGAGCTCAGCAGCTGGAGGAGGGGTGGGATATCAGGGAAGGAGGGAATTTCTTCCCGTGGATCCATCCAGCTAAAATTCCCTGTTTGGCTTCCCTGAGTCCCTCCCTCATCCATGGGGTCTGTGGGTTTTTGAGGGTGACATTCCCCAGGGACACTGCACAGGCCAATGGGACTTTTCCTGACCCTTTCCCGCTTTTTCCAGGTTCATCCAGGTGAGTTTTTCCCAGGACAGGCCCTGTCCCCTCTTCCCATTGGTTGGGCTTTGTCCATCTTCCAGTTCCCCACTGGGACACCCAAATCCAGGTTTGGCTCCACGGGAACTGGACTTTGAGGTCTCTTGTGGGGGATTTTTTGGGATCCTAAAGGATATTCTTCTTGGAGATGGATTTGGGGGATTTTTCTCTCCTTCTGCTGCCTCTGTCACCCTAAATTACCCAGATTTGGGGGTCAGGGGACAGTGACTGGAGGGGACAGACGGGGCAGAAAAGTTTGGATAAATTTCCTGATTTTTGGCATTTTGGAAAACAAAACCCAGGAACGCCTCCAGCTCCAAAAGCCGCTCAGAATCTGCTGATGAGGGGGCACCACACGGCCCCCAGGACACCAATGTCCCCCAGTGCCACCACAGGGGTCCCTCCAGCTCCGTGGGCCGTGTGTCCCCCCAATTCTGGGGGGTTCATCGTCACCCCAAACCCAGGAGCAACCGCGTCACCCCGGCACTCACCGCGGGTCACCAGGACCTTGGTGGCACTGGCGTTGCCGTGGACGTTGCTGGCGGTGCAGCCGTACTTCCCGCTATCCCGGGGTCCCGCATCCCGGATTTCCAGCCGCAGGGAATTGCGGGAGGCGGTGACACCGAGCCGCTGGCGCAGGGCCACCTGAGCCCCGCTGGTGGCCAGCACGGCGCCGTCGCGGTCGATGGCCAGGGTGGCCGGCGGGTTGCTGTCCACGGCGCAGCGGACGATGACCAGCCGGCCACCCTGGGTCTCCTGGAAGAGCGTGAGGGTGGGAGTTCGGGGCGGATCTGTGGGATGGGAGAGGACGTTGAAGTTGGGATGTCCCCGTGGGGTGGCCACAGGGAAAATCCCGGAGTGGTTTGAGTGGGAGGGGACATTAAATCCCAGCTAGTCCCATGGGCAGGGACAATTTCCACTACCCCAGGTGGCTCCAAGTCCCATCCAACCTGGCCTTGGACCCTTCCAGGGGCAGGAATTGTCACCCCACCTGCCCTGGATGTCACAATCTGCTTATCCTGTGTGTCACCAGGTCAGGTTTACCCCAAAATTGTCACAACCGACCCATGGCTGGGTTGTTTTTCCAAAACCTCCTGAGCTCTTCTTATCCCACTGGATTCTCCATGAGAAACCTCCCCAGATCTTATGGAATGGAGGGCATTAGTGGGAAATGCTGTGGTGGACAGGTCCCTACTGCACAAATGTCACTTAATGCCACCTTCACACCTGGCTCATGGCCAAAATTTATCATATTCCCAGAAAATTCAACCACCAGGGCTGACCTCCTCCCTCCCATCTGCCCCTGGGGCACTCGGGAAGAGGCTTTGCCATGGAATTGTGGGGCATTTCAAGGATTCTGGGTGTTTTCACAGCCCCATGTGGCAGGAGCTGGTGGCACTCACACGTCACACTGAGGCTGATGGCCTGGGCTGTGTCACTGCCCTGGCTGTTGGTCACTTGGCAGGAGTAGTAGCCGGCGTCACCGGCGGCCACCGCGGGGAAGAGGAGGGTGTGGGCCGGACCCTCCTTGAGCCACGCGCTGTTCTTGTACCAGGTGTAGGTCAGCTCCTCGGGGTGTCCCTCCCGCCCGGGGACATCACAGGACAAGGTGGTGGCCGTCCCTTCGAGGACCTCAGCTGCGGGGCTGGCAGAGATCTCTGCGGCTGAGGGACAAGGGACACGCTCAGGGTGGCCCTGGAGGCAGGAAAACAGAACCCTCACCCCAAATCCCCCATTCCAGAGCTTGGGGGAAGATGGGAGCCCCTCACGGGTGACAACAGAGCTGGGGGACACTTGGATTTGTCACCTGCCACCAGCTGGGGACACCTGGCTTTCGAGCAAACCCCGACGGCCAAACTCATGGTGGTGGGAGGGATCCTTCGCCCCTCAGGGATCACAAATTGAGGGACACAGGTGTGGCACAACGGGGCCACCACCCCCTCCCGCATGGCCACCACAATTCCCAGACCTCCAGCAGCACCGGCCACCTCCATCCCAGCCTGGGACACTCAGCGTTGTCCCACCCCGGCACTCACAGAACACGCGGAGGGTGACAGGAGGTGACACCCCGGTGCCGAGGGCGTTCTGGGCCTCGCAGTGGTACTGCCCGTGGTCCTCACGGCGAACGCCCCGCAGGGCCAGCACCCGCTCGGTGCCCACGGCCACCCCGTCCTTGTACCAGTGGTACCCCAACACCGGGGGGTGGCTGCTGCCAACCTCGCAGCTCAGCGTCACCGTGTCACCCACGCCGATGTTCCCCGAGGAAGGACTCAGTGACACCTGGGTGTCCTTGGGGGTGTCTGCGGGAGGGACAGAGGGACACAGTGGGCACAGGGAAAAGGGGAGGTGGGTGACAGGAGGTGGCACCTAAGGGACAGATGTGGCCAGGGGGCGGGAAAGGGAGGGAGAAGCAGGTGGAAAATGCTGCAGGGAAGGAGGGGGTGGCGGGATGGGGACCTGGCCACGACAGAGGTGTCCCCTGTCGCCACCCCACGTACGCCTGACCCGCAGCACCACCTCCGTGCTCGCCCTCTTGGATCCGTCGGAAACCTCGCAGAGCAGCTTCTTGGAATGGTCCTTCCAGGAGAAGGAGATGGTCAGGTCCACCTGGTGGCTGACCCCGCTGGTGTCCAGCTGGACGCGGCCGGACACCTCGGACACCCGCGGGTCGTAGCCCTCCCAGCGCAGGACGATGTCACCCCCGGGACAAACGTAGGGCGTGGAGCACTCCAAGGTGGACCTTTGTCCCTCAGTCTGCTCCTCGCTGCCGGTGACGCTGGGACGCTCCAGATCCTCTGGGATGGAGAGCAGAGGACGGAGTAACCACATGGAGTGGTCAGGAAGGGAATTTTTTGGGAATTCCGGTGTTTCACCCACCCGAAACGCTCAGCGTCACATCCCGCGACGCCGACCAGCGGTCGCCGTTGATGATCTCGAAGCGGAACCTGTAGGGGCCACTGTCCCCCGGTGTCACCCCCCGCAGCAGCAGGGTGCAGTTCCGGGCCATGGGGTCCCCCAGGAGCTGGGCACGACCCCCAAAATTTGGATCCACATCCTGGGGGGTGGCGGAGTGGAACACCACGGTCCGCTGGCCGTCGTAGTCCTTGTACCAGATGGCCACGACGCCGTCGGCCGTTGTCACATCCTCGGGGTAGCTGAAGGTGCAGGGGACAACCAGGCAGGACCCCCCGCTGGCCTGCAGGGACTCCGGGTAGGAAACCCCCCAGGAGCCGAGGGCTGTGCCAGGGAAAAGCGGGATCAGGGAGCCGGAAGTGTCCCCACTTCCCTCCAGGACACGTTGGGGACGTCACTGTCCTTGACAGGGGAGGTGGGATTTGGGATAAACCCCCCCAAGAGGAGGTTTTGGGGTGGAGAAAGGGGAAAGAATTGGGAAAAACAGGGTTTGGGGCCTAAATAATGAGGAAAAAGTGGAAAGGGAACTCCTGGCCTCCCGAATGTATTTCCTCACCCCCTTCCCTCACCCTGGCTCCTTGTCCTTGGTCCCGTTGCCTGGTTGTCCCTTTGTCACCCCATCCCTGCCCCCGAGGAGGAGGGGACACGTGCGGGATCATGGAATGGGCTGGAATATCCCACACCTGGTGTGCCAGGAGCAGCTTTGGGATCCCCTAAATTCCTGCCAGTCCCAGGCCAATCCCGGCCTCCAGCCCTGCAGGGGACAATCCCAGGAGTGTCACTGTCCCCGTACCTGGTGGGACAAGGCTGGCCAGGAGCACGAGGCAGCGGGGCAGGCGCATGGTGGCACTGCCGGGGCACGCGGGGGACACGGGGTGACACTGGCACAGGGGACCCTGGGGACAAGAGGGAGTGGGTGAGGACCTTGGGATGGGGAGAATGGATCCGTGTGGGATAAATCCTGATGGAAAAACTGCTGGAATTGGAACAGCCCCCAACAGAGGGGGGGGAAGGAAGGGAAGGGAAGGGAAGGGAAGGGAAGGGAAGGGAAGGGAAGGGAAGGGAAGGGAAGGGAAGGGAAGGGAAGGGGAAAAGGGAAAAGGGAAAAGGGAAAAGGGAAAAGGGAAAAGGGAAAAGGGAATGGGAAAAAGAGAAAAAGAGAAAAAGAGAAAAAGAGAAAAAGAGAAAAAGAGAAAAAAGAGAAAAACAGAAAGAAAAAGATGAAGAAAAAGAACAAAAAAAAAGAAAAAGAAGAAAAAAAAGAAAAAAATAAAAAGAAAAGGAAACCGAGAAAAGGAAAAGAAGAGGAACAACAAAAAGAAAAAGAGAACTCTTTGAAAGGTTTTATGGCTTTTTGCAGCTCCAGACAAACTCCCGGCTCATTTGTGACAAACCAGAATAATTCTGCCCTGAATTTTTCCCCAATATCACGGAAATCAATGATCGGATTGCAGTGAGTTTAGATCCTCTCAGAACTCCTGGATCTCTCCCTGAGGAACGAGGCCTTTCCCAGCCCCCTGCTCCAGCCTTTCCCTCTCCACCATCCCCTCCTACTCCGATACCTCCTTTCCCCACATCTGTATCCAATTTCCTCGCTGCTCCTTGGATTTTGGGGCAGATTTCCCGCTCCACGGAGCTTGGCTTGGGATTTTTCCCAGGCCACGAGCACAGGGAATGGCCGGGGTGGCCCCTGGGTGTCGATGCTCAGAGGGGGGGACGATGGGAAGCCACAAATTGTCACGGGATTGGTGGCGGAAGAGGAAGGAAGAGCCAGGATCCAGCCCCCAACCCGTGCCGGTGCCAAGTTTCGTTTCTTCTCCCGGGTTTCTCCCGGTTTCGATTCCTGGGGGCCCCTCAGGGCAGGATGGGATGGGGACCCACAGGGGACAGTGGCCCTGCTGCTCCTGGGATTCCAAGGGTTGAAAAGATTTCCAGGAAAACACTTTTGGAGTGGGACTGGATGGGGCTTGGAGAGACCTGGGGAGGGGAAGGTGTTCTTCCTTGGTGGGGACACCTTAAATGGGATTTAAATCCCTTAAATGGGATTTAAGGAATGGGTTGGGATGGGAGGGTTTGAAATTTTGTCTCATTCCCATGGGCAGGGACACCTCCTGTTATCCAGGTGGATCCAAGTCTATCCAACCTGGCCTTTGGACACTTCCAGGGATCCAGGGGCAGCTACAGCTTCTCTGGGAATTCTATCCCAGGGCCTCCCCACCCCCGCAGGGAGGAATTTTTTCCCAATATCCCACCTATCCCTGCAGTTTAAAAGTCACTTTTTGGCACCAGAATGAGCACAGAGAGGGGACACTCCTGGTGTGGGACCCTTCAGCTCCATCACATCCCGAAAACCAGAGAAACAGGGATCACAGGGTGGTGGGACACCATTCCCCAGGATGAGGGGTGGATTTGACCCCCTCCAAGCCTGGATTCCTGGAATTCCAGGCACTTCCCTGGCTCCCAGCAGGAGGTGGATGAGGCTCATCCCAAAGGGATCTTCCATGACCCACCCTTTATCCCACCCCAGAATTCCTTTCCTGTCCCTTCCCAGGGACCCACGGCATTACCTGGCAGTGGTGGTGGCTCTGGCAGTGCCACCTCCGGAACGGTGGCATCGGGATCTGATTCCTGGAATTTCGGGTACTTCCCTGGCTCCCGGCAGGAGATGGATGAGGCTCATCCCAAAGGGATCCTCCTCCATGAACCACCTCCACCCTTCATCCCAGACCCCACTCCCTGCCCCCAGAATTCCCATTCTTTCCCATCCCTGGAGAACCATGGCATTACCTGGCAGTGACAGTGGCTCTGTCAGTGCCACTTCCGGAGCAGTGACATCGGGATCTGATTCCTGGAATTCCAGGTACTTCCCTGGCTCCCGGGAGGAGACGGATGAGGCTCATCCCAAAGGGATCCTCAATGCCCCATCCCTTATCCCAGACCCCAGAATTCCCATTCTTTCCCATCCCCAGGGAGCTATGGCATTACCTGGCGGTGGCTCTGGCAGTGCCACCTCCGGGGTGGTGGCATCAGGAAGCCGCCTGTCCCCGCGCTCAGGGACGTCCCTTTATCCGCGGGGGGCGGGGGGTGAGGAGCCCCAAACCGCAGCACTTCCCTCTTTGAAGTCCCAGCCCTGATTTTGGGAAGTGGTGACCGCGGCAGCTTCTCCCTAATTCCGGGGTTTTGGGGCCGAGGAGGGTTAGGAGCGCTCCGAGGTCACTGGGTTTAGGGTCCTGCCGGTGGGACTGGGTTGGTTTTGTTCCCTGTGGGAATTGTTTGGGATTTGTGCTGATAGTTCAGGAATGTTTTTGTTGTGTCTTGGAGCGAATCGAGGTCGGCTCTGCCCGCACCCTGGTGGGATGGGATTTGGATTGCACTGGGAATTTGGGGGACACGGCCGGGAAAATCGATCCCAACCCACCCCAGGGATGTCCTGGATCCAGGCTCAGTAGATAAAATGGAAAAAAAAGAGGAAAAGGGGAATGTTGGGAGTGATGGTTTTTGTCCTCCCAGGTCACCAAGGTGGATCCTGGTTGTCCCGGGAATGCTGAATGCTCTGAGGGCTGGAGCTGGGAGAGCTGGGAATGTTCCCCTGGAGAAGGGAGAAATCCAGGGAATGCTCAGAGTCGCTAAAGGGGCTCCAGGAGAGCTGGAGAGGGACTGGGGACAAGGCCTGGAGGGACAGGACACAGGGAATGGCTTCCCACTGGGAAAGGGGAGATTGGGCTGGGATCTTGGCAAGGAATTGCTGTGTGGGAGGGTGGGGAGGGGCTGGAATGGAATTCCCAGATTTGCTGTGGCTGCCCCTGGATCCCTGGCAGTGCCCAAGGCCAGGCTGGACACTGGGGCTTGGAGCAGCCTGGGACAGTGGGAGGTGTCCCGAAAGTCAGCAGAGGAAATTCCCAAGGGAATTCCCAAAGGCACCGCAGCTCTGGGGATGCAGAGGCTGATCCAGCTCTCCTGGAGCAGGATCCACATTCAGCCGCTGCCACCTGGAGTAAAGACACCAGGATTGGTGGCACTGGTGGCACTGGGTGAGGCTGGCCCGCGGTGACCGCTCGGGGTCAACGCCCGACCTTGTGCCCTGGCAGTGTGGGAAAGTGCCGTGCCGGACCTCGGCCCCTCCCCGGCCACTCCGGACCGTGCCAGGCGGGATGCTGAGTCAGCAGGGAGATGCCCACGGCCCCCGGCGCCCCCCCGGCTGTGCCACCCACCGGGAAATGGTCCCAGATCCTGCTGGGGGGTTACTGGTGTGGGGCAGTGCCAGGGCTGGGGGGGTCTTGGTGTGGGGCTGTTCCAGTCCTGGTGAGGCTTTGGATTTGGGAGCTGTTCCAGTCCTGGTGGGGTTTTGGATCTGGGAGCAGTGCCAATCCCAGTGGACTCTTGGAGCTGGGAGCTGTGCCAGGTCTGGTGACTTTGGAACTGGGAGCTGTGCCAATCCAGGTGGGATCTTGGAATTGGGTCCTATGCCAGGCCTGGTGGGCTCTTGGGTTGGGGGTTACACCAATCTCAGTGGGCTGTTGGATCTGGGAACTGAGCCAATCCTTGTGGGCTCCTGGATTTGGGAGCTGTGCCAATCCTGGTGGGGCCATGGAATGGGAACTGTGCCAGGCCTGTGTGTTCTTGGAATTGGGAACTGTGCCAATCTCAGTGGGCTCTTGGATTTGGGACCTGTGCCAGTCCTGGTGGGATCTTGGTGTGGGGGTTGTGCCAATCCTGGCGAGCTCTCGGAGCCGGGAGCTGTGCCCGTCATGGTGGGGTTTTGGAACTGGGAGCAGAGCCAGACCTGGTGGGATCTTGGTGTGGGATCTGTGCCAATCCTGATGGCATCTTGGATATGGGAGCTGTGCCAATCCCGGTGACTTTTGGAACTGGGAGCTGTGCCAGTCCTGGTGTGTTGCTGGTGGGGGCGTTGTGCCAGTCTGGGTGGGCTCTTGGATTTGGGAACTGATCCAGTCCCAGTGGGCTCTTGGTTTGGGAACTGATCTGGTCCCAGTGGGCTCTTGGTTTGGGAACTGATCCAGTCCCAGTGGGCTCTTGGATTTGGGAACTGATCCAGTCCCAGTGGGCTCTTGGATTTGGGAACTGATCCAGTCCCAGTGGGCTCTTGGATTTGGGAACTGATCCGGTCCCAGTGGGCTCTTGGATTTGGGAACTGATCTGGTCCCAGTGGGCTCTTGGATTTGGGAACTGATCTGGTCCCAGTGGGCTCTTGGTTTGGGAACTGATCCAGTCCCAGTGGGCTCTTGGATTTGGGAACTGATCCAGTCCCAGTGGGCTCTTGGATTTGGGAACTGATCCGGTCCCAGTGGGCTCTTGGATTTGGGAACTGATCTGGTCCCAGTGGGCTCTTGGTTTGGGAACTGATCCAGTCCCAGTGGGCTCTTGGATTTGGGAACTGATCCAGTCCCAGTGGGCTCTTGGATTTGGGAACTGATCCGGTCCCAGTGGGCTCTTGGATTTGGGAACTGATCCGGTCCCAGTGGGCTCTTGGTTTGGGAGCTATGCCAATCCTGGTGAGCCCTCAGAACTGGGATCTGTGCCAGCCCTGTGCCAGGAGCACCGTGCGCTGCCCTGGCACCAGGAGGGCTCCGTGTGACCCACGCCGGGGCTGTGCCCACCCGGAGCCGCCGCCCGGCCGTGGGCAGGACAGCCCGGAGCAGCCTGACCCAGCTCCAGCCCGGCTCTGCCCCCGCTTCCGGAGCCTCCGCTTCCCTTCCCCTTTCCCTGGATCAGCCCACGGTGCCCTGGCACGGCCGGGGGCTGGGATTTGCCCTCCCTGGAGCTCTGGGTGCTGCCAGCTCCAGGTGGGAGCTCTGGATCTGCCAGGACATTCCTGTGGTGGGGAACGTTTGGATCCAGCAGGAGTTGTTTGCTTCTGGTCCCTTTCCTTGGATACCTTTTCCAGGACATCCAGGAGCCTCTGGAGCCTCATCCCATGCCAGGGTTGCCAGGTCACATTGTCCCAGCTGTCGCAGTCCCGTGGAAATTTGGAATCTTCCGGAGCCCTCTGCTCCGGGCCGTGCGTGGGCAGCACCCGGGGCACGGCCCCGTCCAGTTCCTCTTTCCAGCCCCAGGGTGGGACCAGCTGGAAAAGGGAACTACCCCGGGAAGGTAAAATGGATGGAAAATCAGGGAAATCAGGGAAAGGGTGGAAAGAGATGGAAAACCCTGTGGGTGTTTCCTGGGGAGGGAGGGATGGCTGTGCCATAACCTGGGGATTGGCTTCCTCCTGGGAATGAGCATCCTCCTGGGAATGAGCATCCTCCTGGTAAAGAGAACATTCCTGGAGACCAGGATCCTTCTGGGAATGAGAATCCTCCCGGGAATGAGCATCCTTCTGGTAAAGATAACATTCCTGGAGACCAGGATCCTTCTGGGAATGAATATCCCCCTGGGACCTGTGGAGTGTCCTCCTGGGAATGAGCATCCTCCTGGGACCAGCATCTTCCTGGGTTCCAGAATCTTCCTGGGGATCAGCTTCCTCCTGGGAATGAGAATCTCCTTGGGAACAAACATCCTCCTGGGAATGAGAACCCTTCTGGGGACCAGAGTCCACTTGGGATCAACATCCTCCTGGGGACCAATATCTTCCTGGGATCCAGAATCCTCCTGGGACCAACATCATCCTGAGAATGAGAACATTCCTGGGGACCATGATCCTTCTGGGAATGAGAACCTTTCTGGGAATGAGAACCTTCCTGAGGACCATGATCCTTCTGGGAATGAGAACCTTCCTGAGGACCAGTGTCCACTTGGGATCAGCATCCTCCTGGGACCAGCATCCACCTGGAAATAAGAACCTTCCTGGGGACCAACATCATCCTGGGAATGAGCATCATCCTGGGGTCCAGCTTCCTCCTGGAAACCAATATCTTCCTGGAGATGAGAACCTTCCAGGGGACAAACATCTGCCTGGGGAAGAGCATCTTCCTGGGATCAGCATTTTCCTGGGACCAGCATCCACCTGGGAATGTGAACCTTCCCGGGGACCATGATCCTTCTAGGAATCAGAATCCTCCTGGGAATGAGCATCCTCCTGGCAACCAACATCTTCCTGGAGACCAGGATCCACTTGGGGACCAACATCCTCCTGGGAATGAGAACCTTCCTGGGAATGAGCAGCTTCCTGAGGACTCGTGTCCACTTGGGATCAGCATCCTCCTGGAAACCAACATCTACCTGGGAATGAGAACCTTCTTGGGAACAAACATCCTCCTGGGACCAGCATCCACCTGGGAATGTGAACCTTCCCGGGAATGAGAACCTTTCTGGGGACAAGCATCCTCCTGGGGACCAGGATCCTCCTGGGAACCAGCATTTTCCTGGGATCATTTTTTCCCTGTGACAAAGCCCCCCCTTGCTCCAAGGGGTCCCCGCCGCGGCTCGGGGCACCCCGCGTGTCCCACTCTCATTCCCAGGGCGGGTGGAGCGGAGCTCCGGGTGGAGCTGCGGGCTCATTCCATGCCCGGCAGGAATGCGGGATGGGCCGCGCGCCGGGGAGATAACCGGGAATTCGGGTGTGGGCTGCAAGCAGAGAGAGCAAAACAGTCGTGGGAAGAGTGGGAATAAATCACCCGTCCTGTCGGGGGTGCGGGCTGTGCCAGGGACCCCAAATCCCGGGGAAAATCCAGGGAAAAATTCCAGATTCCCTGGGAAACCCTTCATTTCCATTCCCCAGTGGCCGTGGAAGGAGAGGGAGGAAGGGGAGGCAGCGCTGTGGGATGGGGCCGATCTCCCTCCAGCCCCTCCCGCGTTCCCCCCTTCCCTTTCCTGGCGTGAAAAGTTGAAGGAAAAGGACAAAATCAAATAAATCTGGGCTCGGCGGGGACACCGCGGTGACACCCGCGGCACCTGAGTCAACACAGACTGGTTTTCTTTGGCTGGCGGGACTGGGAAGCGCTGGGGGGGTTCCAAACCGAGGGAAAAACTTGGGAATCCCGGCTGCTGGGACATTCCCGGGGTCCCCATTCCCGGGACAGATGTTGGGGACGCCCTGCACATCTGGATTCCCTCCGGCTGGAATGCGCGGGGGTCCCGGAGGGGGGTGGCAGGTACGGAATCCTCCCCTTCCAGCGCCACCGCCCCCGCGCTGTCCCCTCCCCGCCCTCCCGGTCCCCACGGCCAAGGGTCACCCAGGCCTGGGAACGCGGCTCCAGGGAAGTGTTTGCTTTGGCACGGGGGTGGGAATGAGGCCCCCGGTGAGGCTGGGCGGCTCCCGGCTCCCCTCGGCTCCTCCCGGCTGCTCCGGCTGCCCCAGCGCCCCTCAATCCCCCCGCCCAGTCCTCCCAGTCACAGCATCTCCCCCTGGCTCTCCCAGCTCCGCCCAGTTCCCCCCCAGTTCTCCCAGTTTCCCCCTGATCCCCCTGGTTTTTGCTCTGCCTGGCTCCCTCCAGCTCCAATTCCCACCCTGAGGGTGTTTGCGACCCTTCAAATCCAGGGGTTCACCAGTCCCAAGCTCCATTTTCCACCCTGGTGATGTCTGGGATCTTTCAAATCCAGGGATTCACAAACTCTCAGCTCCAATTTCCACCCTGATGATGTTTGGGACCCTTCAAATCCAGGGATTCACCAGTCCCAAGCTCCAATTTCCACCCTGGGGATATTTGGGGTTTTTCAAATCCAGGGATTCACAACTCCCAGCTCCAAATTCCCACCCTGGAGGTGTTTGGGACCCTCAAAATCCAGGGGTTCCCAAGACCCCAGCTCTGATCCCCGCCCTGGAGGTGTTTGGGGTCTTTCAAATCCAGGGATTCACCAGCTCTGAGTTCCAATTTTGGTCCTGGGGGTGTTCACGACCCTTCAAATCGAGGGATTCACAATTCCCAGCTCCAATTTCCACCTTGAGGGTTTTTGGGATTCTCAAAATCCTGGAGTTCATGAGACCCCAGCTCAAATTTCTACCCTGAGGACGTTTGGGATCTTTCAAGTCCAGGGATTCACGAACTCCCAGCTCCAATTCCCACCCTTGGGGTGTTCCCGACCCTTCAAATCCAGGGATTCACCAGTCCCGAGCTCCAGTTTCCACCCTGGATGTGTTTGGGACCCTCAAAATCCAGGGATTCACCAGCTCCCAGCCCCTATTACCACATTTGGGACCCTACAAATCCAGGGATTCACCAGCCCCCAGCCCCAATTCCCCACCCAGTTCCTGGGCTCATTCCAGCAGGAATTTCAGGCCAAGCTGGTGCTCAGCTCCAAGGAAACATTTTTGGGTCTGATTCCGCTCATCCCGGAGATCCGTCCATTCCCGCGTGCGCGAGCTTCCAAGCGGAAAATCGATTCCTAATGCACGAACCTGACTTTTACATTTGGGGAAGGCCGGGATGGAGCGGTCTCGAGTCACTGATCCCAAACGCCTCATTAGCCGCGGAGCGAGCCGAGCTCCCCGAGGAGGAGCGGGATGTGAATTATTCCTGCGACACCAGCAGCGATAACGGTCCGAGGTAATGGGATATGACACGGCCCCGCTCCTGCTGCGCTCGTTCCCGATTCCCCAAATCCGCCGCAGTGCCGAGGACAGGCAGGGACACTCTGGGGGCTGCAGGGGTCCGGTGGTGTCGCTCCAAATCCAAAATCTCAAGGTTTGCTTTTCCCAGTCGGAGTTTACCTGGACAGAGGTCGCTGTCCATGAGGGGATCCTAAATCCAGTCGTGACAGCCCCATCCTGGATTGGGATGTTCCAGCTTCCCAGACCTGGATCCCGGACAGCTCCATCCTGGATTTGGGATGATGTTCCAACTTCCCAGACCTGGATCCAGACAGCCCCATCCTGGATTGGGATGATGTTCCAACTTCCCTGACCTGGATCCAGGACAGCTCCATCCTGGATTGGGGTGATGTTCCATGGTCCAGACCTGAATCCAGGACAGCCCCATCCTGGATCGGGATGGTGTTCCATCATCCCAGACCTGGATCCAGGACAGCCCCATCCTGGATCGGGATGGTGTTCCATCATCCCAGACCTGGATCCAGGACAGCCCCATCCTGGATCGGGATGGTGTTCCATCATCCCAGACCTGGAGCTAGGATGTCCCTGTACTTCCTTGGGATGATGTTCCAACTTCCCACCCCTGGATCCATGGCGGACCCATCCTGGCTTGGAATGATACTTCATCCTTTCACCCGTGGAGCCACAGAAGTCCCATCCTGGTTTGGGATGATGTTCCAACCTCCCATCCCTGAAGCCACAACATTCCCATCCTTCCTCAGGAGGATTCTCCATCCTTTCCACACCCAGAGACACAACGTCCCCATCCTGGCTTGGGATCACGCTCCATCCTCCCACCCCTGGAGCCACGACATTCCCACCTCCCTCCAGATGATGCTCCAATCTCCCATACCTGGAGCCATAATGTTCCTGAACTTCCTTGGGATGTTGCTCCATCTTCCCAGGCCTGGAACCACAGAATTCCCATCCTAGTTCAGGAAAATGTTCCATCTTCCCAGGCCTGGATCCATGACAGCCCCATCCTGGCTCGGGAATATGTTCCAGCCTCCCAGACCTGGAGCCATGACATTCCCACCTCCCTCAGGATAATCCTTCAACTTCCAAGACCTGGAGCCACGATGTTGCTGTACTTCCTTGGGATCATGCTCCATCTTCCCTCCCCTGGAGCCACAGAGTTCACATCATGGCAAGGGATGATGCTCCAATCTCCCAAACCTGGATCCAGGACAGCTCCATCCTGGCTTGGGATGACGTTCCATCGTTCCAGACCTGTATCCAGGACAGCCACATTCTGGATTGGGATGATGTTCCATTGTTCCAGACATGTATCCAGGACAGCCACATTCTGGATTGCGATGATATTCCATCATCCCAGACCTGGAACCAGGGCAGCTTCATCCTGGCTTGGGATGAGGCTCCATCCTCCCAAACCTGGAGCCATGAGGTTCCCACCTCCTTTGGGATGAGGCTCCATCCTCCCACACCTGGAGCCACAACATTCCCACCTCCTTTGGGATAATGCTCCATCCTTCCCAGTGAGGCTCCGTCGGGGACTGTCCCAGCAGCACCATCCCACAGCAGCGGGGCTGCTCCAAGGGCATCCCAAGGAGCATTCCAGGAGCTCCAAACACCCTCCAGGTCCTGTGCCGGGTGACAAGGGGACTTTGGGAATGCTGTGCTCCAAGGCCTGGGGTCGGATATGGCTTCACCAGGATCTGGCTTTTCCCAGCTCCAGAATGGGATCCGGATCTGGAATTTGGGGATCCCAACCGCTCCAGCATCCCACAGGCCATGGAATGCTGGAGCACAGGGATACAGAGCTGCCCTTGCTCCATGCCGGCCCCAGTCCTGAGGGATCAAACCCTCAGCTCCCAGCTCAGCTCCAGGGGGCCATTCCCAGCCTCTGGAGCTGCCTGGCACCACCAAAATCCCATCTGTGATGCTGCTGGGATGGGATTTTTCCAGTGGAAAATGATCCCACAGACCCAATAACTCATTTCCCAGTGGAGTTGTGGCTGTGTCCCTTTTTCCCAACTGGGATCCTTGGGATGAACCCCTCGATGCCGGGAGATCCCAGTACAGCGATTCCAGAGGCTGAAGGATGGAGTTTGGGATGAGAAACGGATTTTCCCACCCGTGGGAGGTTTGGTGAGGAGCAACAACAGCAGCTTTGGGTTGGAAACGTCCCCGTTTGGCAGGAAAAGGCCGTTCCTGCCGAAACTCCTGGCAGGAAAATCACGGCTTGGAACTCCCCGGCACTTGCGGGGGAGTTCAGGGAAAGCGACTCTGCTGGGAATGTTTGAGGTGTCCTCCCCCATCCTGGTGTTCCCTGAGGGGTGTCCAGCTCCAGGGGGACACCCCAGGGATGTCACCAAGTGGGACATGGGGATATTTTTCCTCCCAAACCCCTCTCCGGTGCTTGGAGACGAAACTTTGGGAATCTTTGGCTGCTGGGGGGTGTCCAGGATGCTCCCACCCCCTCCCGAAGATTCCTGGGACAGGGATGAGGATCCCAAAGTGCAGGATGTGTTTAACAGCACTCAGGGATGGCCACTGTCACATCGATGTCCCCGACACCGCTCTCATTCCCAGCACCGCGGGGAATGTGGGAATTGCGGCGGCTGATCCGCGCCGGATCCGTGTTCCCAATCCGTGTTCCCGCTTTGCGACATCGTTTTGCATTTTGCTCCTCGTTTTTGCACTTTTCACGCTTTTCAGGGCCTGAACCGTCAGTGCTGGCAGCTGCAGGCGGCGGGAGCCCCCCCTTTTCCTGCCACGGGGAGAGTGGGAAGAGCCATTTTCCTCCCAAATCCTCAATTTTCCTCCCCAAGGAGCATCCGAGGCCGTGGGCAGTGACTGAGGGGGGCTGTGAGATCCTGGGGAATTCCCTGCTCCCCAAATCCCTCATCCAGCCAGGAGGGATCCCTGAATTTGGGGTGCTCCAGAGGGTGGGATAAGCACGGGGATGGGGAACCCTCGGGATATTGTGGAGTGGGATATGTGGGAAGTGGGAATGCTGCCATGGGGTGACAACAGGGGGACAATGCCATGTCCTGGACAGATCCCAGACAGGCTGGGAGTCACCTTTCCCTCCCTCAACTCCAGGACAAGGAATTTCTGGATTTAACCCCCACCAAAGGGTGGCAAAATTCCCTTTGGAAAATCATCTCCAGGCTGCAGCCCCCAATCCCAAACCGTCCTGGCTCCTTCATTCCCAAATCCCAGCTCCCGGTGGAGGGAAGGGGCTCTGGGGTGGGGTCCCAGCACAGCCCCCAGGGGTGGCTTTGGTGACTCAGGGCCAGCGGGGTGGCGACTGTCGCTGCGGAGAGGGGACATCGGGACACATCTGGGCACAGCTGGGCACGGGGAGGGGGCCCTGGGGACACTTTTTGGGGACCGCAGAGAGGCAGCGCTGCTGCAGCCCCCCCGTTCCGTGCCCCTCACGGTTTGTTTTCCTTTCCCGGAGAACTCCGGCTGACCCGGGGCCGGGAAGAGCCTCGGGAGTGGGGGGAGCCCGGCGGGACCCCCGGAGCAGCCCCGGAGCCGCCCCCTCCCCTCGGTAATGGCTTGCAGCTGCCTCCTCCTCAGCCTCCTCTTCCTCAGGGTGGGCTGGGGGACACCAGGGCACGGCCAGGGGCACCCGCGAGGGGACACGGGGACAGGGGACACTAGGGCATGGCCAGGGGCACCCGGGGAGGGGACAAAGGGACAGGGGGACACCAGGGCACGGCCAGGGGCACCCGGGGAGGGGACACGGGGACAGGGGGACTGCGGGACATCATGGCACGGCCAGGGGCACCCGGGGAGGGGACAAAGGGACAGGGGGACACCAGGGCACGGCCAGGGGCACCCGGGGAGGGGACACGGGGACAGGGGGACTGAGGGACTGGGGGACACCAGGGCGCGGCCAGGGGCACCCGGGGAGGGGACACGGGGACAGGGGGACACCAGGGCACGGCCAGGGGCACCCGGGGAGGGGACACGGGGACAGGGGGACACCATGGCACGGCCAGGGGCACTCGGGGAGGGGACACAGGGGGAACCGTGAGGGGAAGGGTGGGGGTGGGTGTGCCCGTATGGGTGTGCGCACGTGGGTGTGCACATGGTGGGAATGTGCACGTGTGTGTGCACGTGTGTGTGGGTGTGCAAATGGGGGCTGTGTGTGCACATGGGTGTGTGTGCACATGTAGATGTACACACGTGTGTGTGCGCTTGGGAGGGTGAGCGTGCGTGTGTGTGCACGCGTAGATTTACACACGTGTGTGTGCACTTGGGAGTGTGAGCACGTATGTGTGCATATGTAGATTTACATGCGTGTGCGTGCACTTGTGAGTGTGCAGGTGTGTGTGTGCACTTGTGAGTGTGAGCACATGTGCGTGCATATGTAGATTTACGTGCATGTGTGTGCACTTGTGAGTGTGCACATGTGTGTGTGTGCACATGTGAGTGTGTGCACATGTGAGTGTGTGCATGTGTGTGTGTGCACGTGTGTGTGTGCACATGTAGGTGCACACGTGTGTGTGTGCACTTGTAAGTGTGAGCATGTGTGTGTGCGCACGTGGGTGTGTGTGCACATGTAGATTTACACACGTGTGTGTGTTTGCGCACCTGTGAGTGTGTGCATTTGTGTGCGTGTACGCGTGTGGGGATGCACAAATGGGCCGCGTGCACGTGTGAGTGGACACGGAGAGTGTGCGCACGAGTGTGCGTGAGTGTGCACGTGGGGCGCGTGTGCTCGTGTGAGTAAGGCCGCGCAAACGGGGCGTGTGCGTGTGCAGGAGTGTGCGTGTGAACGCTGTGCGTGTGCGCGCAGGGAGATGTGCGTAAATGGCTGCCCCACACGCGTGTGCAAATGCTGCGTGTGTGCACACACTGTGTGGCTGTGCACAGGGGTGTGCAAGGAGGGCTGCGTGCGGGCACAACCCCACGTGTGTGAGAGAGATGACGTGTGCGTGTGTGTGCAAGGGCTTGTGCACGTGTGCAAGAACGCGTGCGTGTGCAAGAACTCGCGTGTGCGTGGGTGCAGAGGCGTGGGGAGGTGTGTCCATGTACGTGTGCAAGAGCCCCTGTGCTCTCGTGTGGGTGTGCAAGTTCACCTGTGTGTTCCTGTGGGTGTGCAAGGGGATGGTTTGAGTGCGCACGGCCACCCGTGCGTGCAAGAACACGCGCGTGTGCAAGGCGAGGGGAAGCCGAGGCCCGCGCTCGGTGCCCGCGGGTGCCCCCGCTCTCGGGGCTTTCCTGGGGTTCCCGGGGCTTTCCAGCCCTAAAATCCCCCAAATCCACCCCGGGGGACAGCGCTGGGGTGGGGAGGGGACACCGTGGGGACAGCGGGAATGTGGGAATGGCAAATTTGGGATAGGGTGGCCGCCGGGAATGCGGGAATTCGGGTGGCAGCGCGTCCCCCCCGTGCTGGCACCGCTGTCCCCGAGGGTGCCCCCGGAGCTCGGGGCTTTCCTGGGGCTCCCGGGGCTTTCCAACCCCAAAATCCCCCCAGGGGACAGCGCTGGGGTGGGGAGGGGACACCGGGAATGTGGGAATCATAGAGTTTGGGTGGGATGGACACCGGGAATGCGGGAATTCGAGTGGCACCGCGTCCCCCCCGTGCTGGCACCGCTGTCCCCGCGGGCGCGCTGCCCTTGGCGGGGCGGGGGGAAGGAAGCGATCCAGCCCTTCCCGGCCTGGGTGGGATCCGTCCCCGCTCCCGGAGCGCCGGCAGCGCCGGGAAAAAGGGGGTGGGCGGCTTCACCCCCTCCCCGCGGGGTCCCCTCGGCCTTGAGGTCACCTCGGTGCGGTGGGGACAATGTCCCTCGTCCCCAGTTTCATGCCAGTTTGCACCCGTTTATCCGTCCCGATCCGTGTGGGACACCTGGGAGGGGGGTGATGGTGATGGTGATGATGGTGGGGATGACGATGATGAGGATTCCCCTCATCCCGCTGCCCAGGAAGTCCCAGTTTGTCCCCAAAAATGCTGGCGAGGAGCAAGCTGGGAGCATTGGGCAGGCGGGGAGATGGTCCCCACATCCTGTCCCCAGCTCCCGGGTTGGGGACACCGATGCCACCCTGGTGGGGGGACACCGCTGTCCCCACCGGCTGCGGGTCCGGGCTGGGCTCCGGCCTCGCTTCCAGCCCCGGTTCTCCGTCCCCGTCGCTCGCGGGTTTCCTGTCCCGGCGGCATTTCCATGGGCCGGGCCTCAATTCCCGGAAAGCGCTACCTCATCCCTGTCGGGGCGCCAGGGACGCAAACACGGGCGGAGCCCCCGCCCTTGTCCCTGTCCCCCCCCCCTCCAGAACCTTCCCCGGCTCGGGGACAGCGGTGCCAGGCAGGGCTGGGGGGGCTGGGACACCCTGCGGTCACCTGGAACCCCAAAATCCCACTACAGCCCCGGTATAATCCCAAATGCCGCTCCCACATCCCCTTCTGGGGTTTGGATGTCCCCTGGCTCAGGAGGTGACTTTCTGTCCCCTCCCCAGTGTCCCCTGCCGGTGTCACCCCTGTGGTCACAGCTGGACATTCAGAATGTCCTGCTCCAGGCCACCACATTCCCGGCTAGGGGATCCCTGACCTTAATCCAAATGATCCCAGGGCTTGATCCCTTTGATCCCAATGATCTCAGAGACCCCCCCAAACCCCAAATGATCCCAATGATCCCCAAATCCCAAATGATCCCAGTGATCTCAGCAATCCAAACAACCCAAATGATCCCAACTCGCAATGATCCCAAAACCCCAAATGATCCCAATTATCTCAGTGACCCAAACAACCCAAACGATCCCAATTATTTCAGCGACCCAAACAACCCAAATGATCCCAGCTCTCAATGACCCCACAACCCCGAATGATCCCAATTATCTCAGCAACTCCAATGATCTCAGTGATCCTAATAATTTAAACAATCTGTTATCCCAATGATCCAAACGGTCCCAATTATCTCAATCATCCCAATTATCTCAGCACTCCCAACTACCTCAATTCAGTGATCCCAATGATCCTAAATACCTCGATTATCAGAACGATCCCAATGTTCCGCCCGTGCTTTTGGGGCCCCCCACGGGTGGATTCTTCCCATTATGGCAATTTTTTGGAACGGTAGGATGGACCCTTTGTCTGCCTCCCTCCCTCGGGGTCTCCCGGCTCTAATCCCAAATCTGGGATCCCCGGATCTGGTCCCATTCCCGGGATCCCCGGCTCTGCTCCCACCCTCGGGATCTCCCAGCTCTGATCTCAAATCTGGGATCCCCCTGCTCTGATCCCAATCCCGGCCCCGCCTCGACTCTGGACTCTGCTCCCGCCTTGTGGATCTCGCAGCTCTGATCCCAAATCTGGGAACCCTGGCTCTTGCTCCCACCCTTGGGATCTCCCAACTCTGATCCCAAATCTGGGATCCTCGGCTCTGATCCCAAATCTGGGAACCCCGGCACTGTTCCCACCCTTGGGATCTCCCAGCTCTGATCCCAAATCTGGGATCCCCGGATCTTATCCCAAACCCGGGATCCCCCGGTTCTGCTTCTCGGCACAACCCGAGCCAGGACCCCCCTCTGGGAATGGGACCGACCTCGGGGAGGAGAATCCCGGGATAACCCCGTGCTCTGGAGCCGGGATGGGGCTGGACGCGGGGACAGACGCGGGGACACAGCCGATGTCACACGGGACGCGCGGTGACAAACCCGGCAGAGCGATTTGGACAAATTCAGGAGGACACTGGGAGGTGTGGGGGTGGCGTGTCCCCCATCCCGGCCGGTTTGGGACCCTCGTCCCCCCTCGGTGCCCGCGGCCGGGCGGGGAGCGGAGGTTCCGCTGCCGGCGGGGCTGGGGCTGGGGCTGGCCCTGCCTCCTCCTCCTCCTCCTCCTCCCGCTGCTCCCGCTCCCACATCTGCAGCTGGAATTGCAATTTGAGGCGCTGCCTGGGCCGGGACAGGGAGTGGGAGGAAGCCGGAGCGCGGGGGGCTGCGCGGGGCCCCGGCGGGGACAGAGCCGCGGGGACAGAGCCGCGGGCACCGCGGGGGCGGCCGGAGCCACCAGCCCGGCCCGAGTGACAAAGCGGGGGCTGCACCGAGGGGTCCCCAACCTGTGTCCCCCCCCACAGCGGTGAGTGGCCGGGAGAGTTGGGGCGAGCTGGGGGTGTCCAGGGCTTGGGGACGTGGGGGTCAGCGCTGTCCCCTGGCCGAGGTGAGGGTGGCACCGCCCCTGGGGTGTCTGGCCGGTTTGGGGACCCTGGGGCGGGGGCGTGTCAGGACTCGGTGGTCTCTTCCCAGTGGGAATGGGGGGGGTGTGGGCGCGGGGGAGAGTGGGGATGGACGCTCGGACACTGTCCCCATGTGCGCTGTCCTGGGGGACACCGCTGTGACCATTGGGGACACCGCTGTGGCCATCGGGGACACCACAGGGACAGTGCCGCAATGCGCCTGCACCGTGCAGGGGTGGCAGCTCATGCTTGGGGACACCCCTGGGTGGCTCCCGTGTCCCAACCACAGCCGAGGGGACAGGGAAGGGCTCCAAGGAACCCCAGCAGTTTCTCTGGAGGATTCGGGGTGTCCCCAACCCCACAGCCCTGGCACAGGGGGGATGTGGGGACAAACAGTTCCTTCTGTCCCCACACATCTGGATCGGAGCTCGGAGCCCCACAGCTGCTCTGAGCCCCTCAGGTGTCCTGTGGGGACACCTCGAGTTTGTGGGGACACCCCGAGTTGTGGGGACACCCCGAGTTGTGAGGTCACCGTGCCAGGCCAAGCCGGTGTCCCCTGTGCCACCCTGGGCCGTGCCACAGCCCCACTGTCGCTCCTGGCCCCTCCACCCTGATCCCGTCCCAAACTTTGTTTCCTTTCCCCGTTTCCGCGAGCCCCCGCAGAGGCGGAAATGGTGGAAAATCCTCAAAATCGCTGCTCCGGCCGCAGGGAGCCCCGGAGCCACCGGGATCCTGCCCTGGGAGGGACCCCCGGAGTCGGGGACTTCGTGCTGTGTCCCCTGGGTGACAACAGTGAGGTCACTGCCCGGTGCCGGGGGACACCTTGAGGCCACCCATCCTCCTGGCAGGGAGGGGATTGGCACCTTGGGGACAGAGGTGGCTGTCGGCCACCCCCTGCCAGCCCTGGGGAAGGAGGATTTTGGTCAGCACAGACCCCGGAGTGACCCCCTGGACCCCCCCACGACCATGGAGGGACAGGGAATGAAGCCACCAAGGGCTGGCCTGTCCCTCTGGCTCTGTCCATCCGTGGAATGGGGGAGTCCAGACCGTGGGGTTGGGGACTTTGGGGACATCCCTCCACATACAAAAACCACAACCCAAGCCCCTGGAAAAAGACACAAATCCCAGAGTTGGGGGTTGATTCCCAGAGCGTGTCCCTGCAGGAAAACCTCCTGGAAAGCCCCATTTTGGTGGAAAAACCCTGTTTTCAGTGGAAAAGCCCCATTTTTGGTGGAAAAGCCCTTGGACCACCCCCAGGACCCCCCCGTGTGTCACCACAGGGCCACCAGCACCGCCTTCCCCAGCTCTGGGGTGTCCGGAGCTGGACCCCCCATTCCAGGGAAAGCCTCCTCACCTGCCATTCGTATCCCGAGGGGTTTTTTTGGGAAGAGGGGAGGCTGCGGGGGCCGGTAGAGCGTGGGTGGGTTTGGCTGGCGGTGAGGCCTCTCCCGATGAGCTCAGCCCTATCCCGAGCCTCTGGATTTTGTGGGATGAGAGCGGCTGGCGCAGACCGGGGGGCTCAGAGGTGGTGGGAGGCTGTGGCCTCGGGAAGGGGGCCAGGAGTTGGGGTGTTATCCCGGGAAAAAGATTTGGAGCTGGTCCAGGCTGGGTCGCGATCCCTGGGAAGAGCTGGGATTGTTTTGGCTTCCATCGGGAAAATAATTTGGGATTTTTCCTAAAAAATACCCCAAATATGGTTGGAGGGAAAAATGTGCAGGAACAGCGATTTCCACCCAGCTGTGTCCTGCACATCTGTATCCCACACATCTGAATCCCACACATCTGTCCAGTGACAGGAACTCGGGTCCCTGTCCCCACAGCGGCTGTGACAGCCGAGGACATCCTGGAATGTGACAATTGGGACAATCACACATGTCCCAAGCTGTGACAGCCGCTCCCACACCCCGTTGAGAGCTGGGATTTGGGGTCCCCTCCTGCCAGCCCTACAAACCCCATCCCAGCTGTGGTTTTGGGGGGGTCAAGGCTGGGGTGACACTGAGGGGACACTGTGGCCACCCCAGGCCACCGAGGGGATGCAGGGATGGATTTTGTCCCTTCCTTTTGCAGGCGGGCAGTGAGGCCATGGCGATGCTCCTGGAGCCCGGGATGCAGAGCCTGCGGATGGGTAAGGATGTCCCCAGGGGGTGGCACTGGCTGAGGTGTCCCCTGACCCCCCCCAGACGATCATTCCATGTCGAGGTCCCTCGCTGTCCCCCCTCTGTGTCCCCTCCACAGCTCCCACACCGGGGTAACTGGAACCAGCTGTGGGAAACCTGATCCGTCATCCCAAACCCGATCCTGCCATCCCAAAACTGATCCCGCCAACCCAAACCCAATCCTGCCATCCCAAACCTCATCCTTCCATCCCTAACCTGATCCTGCCATCCCAAAGCTGATCCTTCCATCCCAAACCTGAGCCCGCCATCCCAAACCTGAGCCCGCCATCCCAAACCTCATCCTTCCATCCCAAACCTCACCCTGCCATCCCAAACCTGATCCATTATCCCAAACTGAATCCTGTCATCCCAAACCTGATCCCGCCATCCCAAAGCCGGGAGCGCAGAGGCCGCAGCAGGAATTACTCCCCCCCCCATCTCGATCCGTATCCGCAGGAATGAGATTTCATGTCCAAGGCTCTCCAGAGCCCCCAGGGGGGTCACGGGTCCCCCCGGCTCTGTCGCATGCGGAGGCGGTGGAGGGACTGTTCCCGTTTGTCTGGGATCAAATATTTATGGGACAGACACGGATACAGGGAAAGGCACTTATGGAGCAGGTGTAGGGGACAGCAGACGTGTCACTGCCACCGCTCCGGTGGGAGGGACATGGCAATCACTGTCCCCAACTCTGCGATGTGGCTCTTTCCCGGACATGGAAAGATGGGATCAGCCCAATCCCGATCCTGATCCCATCCCAATCCTGTGGCTGCTTCTGTTGGGGGGACCCAGAGCATTCCAGGTGCGCTCCCTGGGGCTCCTGAGCTCCCCGAGGGTGTCCCAGTAGGTGTCCCAGTGCAAACTGGTGGCACTGGGAGCCGGCGTGGGTTTGTTTGGACACCAAGAAAGGGGAGATGGAATTTTGCTCTTCCCGGAGGAGCCTCTGCTCTTCCCAAATCTCTCCAGAGCCCGGCTGGGGGTGGGTGCTGCTCATCCCTGCTCCCGGCTGGATCCCGGCAGGATCCCTGCTGGATCGGCAATCCCAATGCTCAGCTCTTGGGGTCGACAGTCCCTTCACCTCCCTGGTGTCAGCGCCCAGATCCTACACCCCATTCCCAATACTTCACCCCATCCCAATCCCTTGGGAAAGCCGCTCCGCCAGCTCCCCCAGCCCCTTCCCGGCTGCCCCTTTCCAGCTGGAGCCGGTCCAGCGGCTCTTTCGTGGGCGGTGATTAATTAAAGCCGGCTGCTAATTGGAGCCAGGTGCCCGGGGCAGTGCGGGCGGGATAGCCCCGTGTCCCCGGTGTGGGGCAGGGATTCTGGGGCTCATCCCATCCCAATTCCGGGATCATCAGGGGTCTGGAATTCTGCTGCTGGAGGGGACAGATGGCTGGTGGCTCCAGGAGGAGGAAGAGGAGGAGGGAAAATCCGCTGTGCCCACGATCCCTGAGGTCCCCACCCCCAGATTTTGAGCTCATGCAGGAATTTCCAGGATCTCCAGAAAACCAGGATGTTCTGGAGCGTGGCCGGGGGTCTGAGCTGGACCCGCCCTTCCTCGCTGGGTCTCTGTGGATTTGAACCACAGACACTTCCTTTCCCTCTTTCCAAGTTTCCCCCCATTCCCACAGAATCCAAACCTTCCAGCTGCTGGCCCGGAGCAGCTTCCCCAATCCTGGAAGTGTCCCAGGCCACACTGGAGCCACCTGGGATAGTGGAAGGTGTCCCTGCCCATGGATGGGGTGGGACTGGATGGGATTTAGAGACCTTCCCAACACCAATTATCCCACAATTCCATGATTTTATGAACCCCATGTCCCCACTCCTGAAGCTCCCACAGTGGCTCCATCCCTTCCACCGCCACATCCACCCAGATCCATCTCCATTGGGATATCCGGGGTGGTCTCTCATTGGGGAAGGGTCTTTGGGGGTTTGGGGTCACCCAGACTCACCCATCCGTGTCCCCAGGCGCCAACGGCGAGCGGTGCCCGACGCCGTCCCCACCCGGCTCCCCAGGGACGCCCCACGACAGCTGCAGCATCGCCCCACTGACGCCTTCCCAGTCCCCGGTAAGTGACCAGTGGTCAGGACCAGTGGCCATGGAGGGACCAGTAAGGTCATTATGGGGTTCCCAGTAGGGCCAATGTGTGGTCCCAGTAGGGCTGTTGTGGGGGTCCCAAGTATGGCCAGTGTGGTGTTCCCAATAAGAGCATTATGGGGTCCCCAGTAAGGCCACTGTGGAGTCCCAGTAACACCACAGTGAGGTCCCAGTAAAAAAGTTGTGGGATCCCCAGTAAGACAATCTTGGGGTCCCCAGTAAGGCCCTCATGGGGCCTCAATAAGACCACTGTGGGGTCCTGGTAAGACAATTTTGATGTCCCCAGTAAGGCCATTTTGGGGTCCCCAGTAAGACAGCTTTGGGGTCCCCAGTAAAGCCTTTGTGGGATCCTCAGTGAGGCAGTTTGCAGGCCTCAGTAAGGAGATTGTGGGGTCCCCAGTAAGACCACTGTGGGGTCCCAGTAAAGCTGTTGTGGGATCCCAGTAAGGCTGCTGTGAGATCCCAGTAAGGCTGTAACGGGGTTCCCAGTATGGCCACTGTGGGGTCCCAGTAAGGCTGTAACGGGGTTCCCAGTATGGCCACTGTGGGGTCCCAGTAAGGCTACTGTGGGGTCCCCAGGGGCTATGGGGTCTGTCCCCTGTCCTTTCCCCTCTGACCCTTCCCCAGTTGTTGCTTCCCCTCCCCCTCCCCTCCCAGTCCTGCCTCTGTCCCCCCGAGTCCCACAGGATGGGCCAGCCTATCCCCAGGACTTTTATCCATGGGATTTTTTGGGATGGAGGGGTTTCCCAGCTCCGGAATGACCTGCCAGGAAAAGTTCAACCCCACAGAACTCCTGCCCTCATCAGGGGCTGCTGGGTGTGGGAGGCCGCGTTCCGGAGCCGCATCCTCCCTGGAGTTCCTCATCCCTGCACATTCCTGCGTCAGCCCTGCTGATCCCAGCGTTTTTCCCGGCCAGCGCTTATCAAATCTGGGGACATTAAACCTTAACGAGGCTTTCAGCTTCCCGTGGGGGACAGGGCCTTGTCACATCCTCGTGGCTCCTTCGGCATGGAGACAGTGCCGAAGGGAAGGGACAGGGACACGGAGCAGGGACAGGAAAAATGTGGGAGCAGCAGTGGGAACATCCCAAAATGCCTGGGCCAGGGGGATTTTCAGCTGGGTGGCACTTGGGAACACCTGGGACAAGGTGAGATTGGACATTGGGAAAGGTTTTGGCTGGGGGACCCCTGGGGACATGTGGGACAAGGTCCCTTGGAGCGAGACTGGACACAGGGATGGTTTTGGCTCGGTGACACGTGGGATGATGTCACCTAGTCCGAGGCGGGGAGCAGGGAAGGGTTTGGGTCCAGTGACCCTTGGGGACACCTGGGACAAGGTCCCTTGGAGTGAGACTGGACACTGGGAAGGGTTTGGGTTCAGTGACCCTTGGGGACACCTGGGACAAGGTCCCCTGGACTGAGACCTGACACTGGGAAGGTTTTGGGGAATCTCCACTCTGATTTCAGGGTTCAAGTGAGGGGGGCTCAGCACGATAAAAACCGGACCCCCAACCACCCCAGCAGCTCCTGTGGGGGTCCATCCTTCTCCAGGGCTGCCCAAACCCCTGTGTCCCATGGGAAATGTCTTTGGGAATGACCACAGCCACCTCATGGAATACAGGACACCTTTTCCCAATGAGTTGGAGATGTGTAGGAAGAGGAACTGCCCATCGGGGAATCACCGAATTGGGTGAAAATCCTGGAAAAAAAACCCTGGAAAATGAACCCTGTCCTGGGGTTTTTACCCCTTTCCTGGAATCACCCAATCCCAACTGAGAGCTTGATCCCATTCCTTGCCTTCCAGCGGAGCGAGACGCGTTCCCAGCAGAGCCCATCCTTCTCCGTGGTGGTGGCCATCGACTTCGGCACCACCTCCAGCGGTTACGCCTTCAGCTTCACCAGCGATCCCGAGGCCATCCACATGATGAGGTGAGGAGCTGCCAGAGGCCCCGGAGCTGAGAAAGGATTTTATGGCCCCAAAATGTGTGAAAGTTGGGTTGGTGGGAGATGATTCCTTGGCAGCAGCACATGGAAGGTGTGGAAATAAGAATATTCCAAGGGTTGGAGCCTCTTTGCTCTGGGAGAGTGGGGAATGTTCCCCTGGAGAAGGGAAAAATCCAGGGAGAGCTCAGAGCCCCTTGCAGGGCCTGAAGGGGCTCCAGGAGAGCTGGAGAGGGACTGGGGACAAGGCCTGGAGGGACAGGACACAGGGAATGGCTTCCCACTGGGAAAGGGGAGATTGGGCTGGGATCTTGGCAAGGAATTGCTGTCTGGGAGGGTGGGGAGGGGCTGGGCTGGAATTCCCAGATTTTCTGTGGCTGCTCCTGGATCCCTGGCAGTGTCCAAGGCCAGGTTGGACACTGGGGCTTGGAGCAGCCTGGGATGGTGGAAGGCGTCCCTGCCATGGCAAGGGGTGGCACTGGGTGGTCTTCAAGGTCCCTCCCAACCCAAACCCATCTGGAATTCCATGAAATTCCTCCCACTGAGCAGGAGGATGGAGCGGGATCACCCCTCCTACTTTGTCCCCCTTTAAGGTCCTTCAGACCACGCCCACAGACACAAATTAAACCTGGCAGGACCCTTTCCCTGGAAGTTCACCTGCTCCGGCTCCTCTTTGCAGGAAATGGGAAGGGGGGGACCCGGGCGTGGCCAACCAGAAGACCCCCACCAGCCTCCTGCTGACCCCCGAGGGGACATTCCACAGCTTCGGCTACACCGCCCGCGATTGCTACCACGACCTGGACCCCGAGGAGGCCCGCGAGTGGTTCTACTTCGAGAAGTTCAAGATGAAGATCCACAGCACCAGTGTGAGTCCCCGCTCCCATCCTGATGCTCCCAGGGGGATCCTGGTCAGGCTGGAAATTGAAATGTTGGGAAAAAAAAATCTTAGCTCATTTTAGGGGGGAATTTGTGGTTCTCCCATCTGAGCTGCTCCAGGGTGGGTGGATGTGGCTGCACAAAGCTTCAGGTGCCTGAGGTCTAGCTAGTCTGATTGGCTCAGGGGGATGAGCAAATTCCTGAGGTCTGGTGATGGATCCAGCCATCTCCCAGCCCCTCCTGTGATCCATTTGCTGTTCCCGGCAGGATCTGACCATGAAAACCGAGCTGGAAGCTGTCAACGGGAAGAAGATGCCGGCGCTGGAGGTGTTCGCCCATGCGCTGCGCTTCTTCAAGCAGCACGCAGTGCAGGTGGGGTCACCTCCACCCCTCCTCCTCCTCCTTCCCAAATGGAATCCTCTGTGTTCTCTCCGCTCATTCCCTGTGAGGGTGGGGGGGGGGCTGGAATGGAATTCCCAGATTTGCTGTGGCTGCCCCTGGATCCCTGGCAGTGTCCAAGGTCACGCAGGACACTGGGGCTTGGATCCACCTGGGATACTGGAAGGTGTCCCTGGGTGGGACTGGATGGGATTTAAGGTCCTTCCCAAGCCAACCCATTCCATGATTCACCGGGAGCCCCCATGCTCCAGCTGGGGCATCACCTCCTGCTTGTCCCCTGGCAGGAGCTGAAGGACCAGTGCCCGTCCCTGCCCGAGAGCGATGCCATCCGCTGGGTCCTCACCGTGCCGGCCATCTGGAAGCAGCCGGCCAAGCAGTTCATGCGGGAAGCGGCCTATAAGGTGGGGGGACTCGAGGGGGTGACCACGTGGTGACGCTCACAGGGGTTGTGGTCTCCGGGGTATTCCCTTCCTTCCTCAAACTGAATTCCCACTGCCAGAGGGCAGGGTTAGGTGGGATACTGGGAAGGAATTCCTGGCTGGGAGGGTGGGGGGGGGGCTGGGCTGGAATTCCCAGATTTGCTGTGGCTGTCCCTGGATCCCTGGAAATGTCGAAGGCCAGGTTGGACACTGGGGCTTGGAGCCACCTGGGACAGTGGGAGGTGACCCTGCCCATGGCAGGGGGTAGAATTGGATGGGGTTTAAGGTCCCTCCCAACCCAAACCAACCAAAAGTTGTTGATTGGTTGGTTGGGTGGTTGGATGGTTGGTTTGGTGCTTGGGTCATCGGTTAGGTGGTTGGGTGGTTGGTTGAACCATTGGTTGGGTGTTTGATTGGTTGAGCAGATGGGTGATTGATTGGGTGACTGGTTTGGTGGTTGGGTCATTGGTCGAGCTGTTGGTTGGTTGGTTGAGAGGTTGGTTTGGTGGTCAGGTAAATGGTTGGTTGAGTGTTTGGATGATTGAGCAGCTGATTGGTTGGGTGGTTGGTTTGTTGCTCAGGTTGTTGGGTGGGTGGGTGGATGGGTGGTTGGTTTGGTTGGTTGGCTGGTTGAGAGGGTCATTGGTTGAGTGGTTGGTTGGTTGGTTGAGCAGTGAGGTCCTTGGTTGGTTGGGTGGTTGGTTGAGCAGTTGGGTCATTGGTTGGTTGGGTGGTTGGTTGAGCAGTTGGGTCATTGATTGGGAGGTTGGTTGGTTGGGTGGTTGGGTCATTGGTTGGTTGGGTGGTTGGTTGAGCAGTTGGGTCATTGGTTGGTTGGGTGGTTGGTTGAGAGGGTCATTGGTTGGTTGGGTGGTTGGTTGAGCAGTTGGGTCATTGGTTGGGAGGTTGGTTGGTTGAGCAGTTGGGTCATTGGTTGGTTGGGTGGTTGGTTTGGCGCTCGGATCATTGATTGGTTGGTTGAGCAGTTGGGTCATTGGTTGGGAGGTTGGTTGGTTGAGCAGTTGGGTAATGGGTTGGTTGGGTGGTTGGTTTGGTGCTCAGATCATTGATTGGTTAGTTGAGCAGTTGGGTCATTGGTTGGTTGGGTGGTTGGTTTGGTGCTCGGATCATTGATTGGTTGGTTGAGCAGTTGGGTCATTGGTTGGTTGGGTGGTTGGTTGAGCAGTTGGGTCATTGGTTGGGAGGTTGGTTGGTTGAGCAGTTGGGTAATGGGTTGGTTGGGTGGTTGGTTTGGCGCTCGGTTCCTTGGTTGGATCATTGTTTGGATGTTTGGCTGAACATCACTGTGGTTGGCGAGTGTTGGGTGCTCCAGCACTCCACAATTCCCGATCCGTGTGAACACCAAGAGGGTGGGACACACCCTGGGAACCCCCCGTCCCCTCCCCGCCCTGTCACCGCGTGTCCCCGCAGGCCGGGCTGGTGTCCCCAGACACCCCGGAGCAGCTGCTGATCGCGCTGGAGCCGGAGGCCGCCTCCATCTACTGCCGGAAGCTGCGGCTGCACCAACTGATCGAGCTGAGCTGCCGCCCCCTGGCCAACGGGGCCGAGACCTCCCACCCCATCGACTCCAGCTTCCGGCAGGGTGAGGGGCAGGAAATGGGGTCGGGACAGGGGCAGGGAATGGGATCTGGCCCCATGTGCCAGGTTTGGAGGGTCCAACAGCTGCCATGGCTGGGAAAGTCCCCAGAGAGTCCCAGAGACCCCATTCCCAGAGACCCTCCATTCCCAGAGACCCTCCATTCCCAGACCCCCCTATTCCCAGAGATCCCCCATTCCCAGAAACCCCCTTCCCAGAACCCCCATCCCCAGACCCCCCATTCTCAGAGCCCCCTCATTCCCAGAGTGAGTTCCCCATTCCCAGAGTTCCCCACTCCCAGAGACCCCTTTGTCCCCAGAGACCCCATTCCCCGCTCCCCAAATCTAGGCCTTTTTTTCCTGCTTTCCCAGAAGCCTCCAAGCCGTGTCCCCCTCCTGTCACTGTGGCCACCACCCTGTGTCCCTGGGCTGCCTCCAGGGACTGTCCTCCCATGGACGGGATCCTGAGGCTTTACTGGGACAGCCCCAGTTTGCCCAGCTGGTACCACGTCCTGGAACTGGGATGTTCCGGTGGCAATCTCAGATGGAGATTTGGGGTCCCATGGGATTTATGGGGTTGCTCGAGCTGATCCTGAGGAATTATCCAGGTGCCAAAAATATCCTGGGATAACCCCGCCTTTCCCAGTTCATCCCAGCCCTTTCCGGGTGGCTTTGATGTCCCTGGGATGGGGGGAGCAGAGGAAACCCCACCCGGGCTGTGAGGTCCGGGGCGGAGGTGGCATTGCAGGTGGGCACGGGGTGATCCCATAGGATCCGGTGGGATCCATTGGGATTGCAGCAGGGCAGCGGGAAAGCTGGATCATCCATATGGATCATCCCCATATTGGGGTCCTGGCTGGAGGGGAGTGGTCATCAGTGCTCCCAGTACAGCCCCCACAATGGGAATGGGGTGGATCCCAGGGAAATGGGGGAGATTTCATGGGAATGGAGTGGATCCCATGGAAACAGATGTGGGTCCTGACCCCTGGCTCTGTCCCTCAGCGCGGGAGCAGCTCCGGCGATCCCGGCACAGCCGCACCTTCCTGGTGGAGTCGGGAGTGGGCGAGCTCTGGTCGGAGATGCAAGCAGGTACGACGGGGGGGGACACGGGTGGGATCCCCATTGGAGATTCCCATTGGATCCTGGGGTCCCCCTGGGTGTCCCATTCGTGGCAGAGCCACCCCCGAGCACCCAAGGGTGCCCTTGCCATGGGGGTGACACAGGTGGTGTCTGTCCCTTGACCCCACAGAAGAGGTGGGGTCTCCCTGCCACCATCCCATCCCTTCATCTCTCCTTCCCCCCAAATCCCAGGGTTTTGTTTGGTGGGAAAACCACCCCAAATCCCCAATATTTTGGTTAAAATTTAATTTTCCTGAGGGAATCCCAACCCTGTTTCCCGGGGGCCGCTCCCAGCCCGCGGGTGGGTGTCGCAGGGGGCCATCCAGAACCGCCACCCTGTCCCCCCCCCGCAGGTGACAGGTACATCGTGGCCGATTGTGGCGGGGGGACGGTGGATCTGACCGTGCACCAGATCGAGAAGCCGCAGGGGACGCTGAAGGAGCTCTACAAAGCCTCGGGTGGGCTGCGAATCCCGATCCATCCTTTTTTGCCCCCGTTTCGGGATCCCTCCTGGACCCCAAAACTGGGTTGGGATCCCCAGACCAGGCTGGGATCCCCCGGGACCCCAAAAATGGGCTGGGACCCTCTCATCCCAGCAATGGGGTCGTGGGTGGGGCTGTGGCTCCATCTGGTGGCGGCGGGGGGAAGTGCAGGAGAACTGGGGTGGGACTGAGGGGACAGAGGGAAGGGGGGACGGATTGCAGGGACAAGGTGGGACAGGAATGCATTTTGGGGGCAAAATGAGACAGAGCAGGCTGGTTTGGGGGTGATGGGTGAGGGGGACAGAGGGACAAGGGGCTGGGGTGTGGGGGACCTGGGGATATGGGTGCCACAAGGACATGGGGATAGGGCACAAGGGCACATGGTGATGGGGTGCCATGAGCCTTTTGGGGACCTGAGGATATCGGGATGTGGGGGACATGGGGACGTGGTGGTGGGGGCCGTGGATGCCACAGGGACACGATAATGGGGACATTGGAGATGTGGGGGACCTGGGGACAGGGGGGCATGGCAATGTGGGACATAGTGATGTGGGGGGATGTGGTGATGGGGGACATAGGATACATAGGGACCACAGGGACATAGTGATGTGGGACATGGAGGCACAGGAATTTGGGGTCATGGGAATGTGGGGGACATGGTGATGGGGCACATGAGGACATCAGGATCCGGGACATAGGAGACACGGGGACACGGGGATGTGGGACGTGGGGGTGTGGGTGCCACAGGGACACAGTCATGGGGGTCATGGGGACACAGGAATTTGGAGTCATGGGAATGTTGGGGACATGGGGACATAGGGACATGGGAGAAAGTGG